>JBAMHX010000015.1:4527978-4539599 GCA_037177515.1 Pseudomugil tenellus
TATTATTATTATTATTATTATTATTATTATTATTATTATTATTATTATTATTATTATTATTATTATTATTATTTAGTATGTGTTTAATTATGAAAGTGAATGTGCAAATACAATAGCACCACCTCCAAGTACTGGAATCAAACAAAGAAGAGACAGCGAGCGGGCAACCATCAGCCATGATGGAGCCTGGATCCCTGTGATGCCCCCGCATCACCAAGCTCGTTTTCAAATGAGAATATCATCATAAAGCTGTCATTGGATTGCCAAAAACTTTTTCCGACTCTTTTTCTCTTTTGTTCACCGAAACACTCACCCGATGACGCTCATCAAAGCTCTTAATGACTTCTAAAAAATTTTTTAAATAAATTTCAGCATTTATGTTAAAAGCGGCCTTCAGGTGACTAAGACTCCTGACAATCCAGTGGTAATTTTATTAAAAAACAAAGGTGGTAATCTTAAAGGTGTTTCAAGTTCTGAAACTCCCCATGACAAGTGGCAGAAATACACCAGATATAATGTATCATTTTTAGCACCAGGAGTTACCAAGGAAACAACCAGACACCTTTACCAGAAAAACAAAGCACTTGTGGTGCTCAAACTGGAGTCGCTTTTGCTTTTTTCCCCTCATTCCTCATCGTTAATGTTTCTACAACAAGCTTCTGTTGGCGGCTGAGGTCTTGGGTTGTGTGTGTCCTCCTGACAGAGCAAAGGCTGATGTCGGCAGCTTAATAGTTGCAGATGTAGCATAGGGGATGCTCAGCAAGGCTTTGGTACCTCTCCTTTCCTCCCACCCAAACAGGAATTAAAAAAAAGAAGACGAAGAAGAAAAAAAAATGATGGAGCCAATTGCTCCTGCCCTGTAGAGAGGTCCTGTCACGTCTCATAGCATGTACCCTTTTGAGGAGGCAGCATCACTGGGGCAGGGCATAATATGGAACTGTCACTGTGGCCTTCTGGGAGGTGCATGCTCCTCTGGGTGGCCTTTCCCTCTCAGCTGCCTCAAGGGGCCATGAAGGGTGCGGGTGGGGTGGGAGGGAGACGGGCACACGGGATGGTGGGCACCCCCACTGCTTTTATCATGGTCACGTGAAGGTCGCATTTTACAGGGAAACGCCAGAGGGGGTGAGGAAGGGAGGGTGGCATGGCAGTGGAGACAAACAGAGAGAGAAGGCAGCGCATGAGAAAGAGGTGTAGATATGTGCTGGCTGCACCTGGGGAAGCAGCAGGCGAAGCAAATCAGAAAACACCTCTTTGCGTTTCGAGGTATAAAAGCAAGGAATTTCAGTGAGCTGCAGCTGGAATTAGGCCATCCAGAATCACCGGCAGTTGCCTAGAGGAAGGTATTCCTCCTCATGTCATGTCGAGATAACACATAAATCTGACCCCAAGTTTCGCACGCTCACTGTATATTAAAAAAGCACCTGCACACAGTTTGAGTGGAGCCAAATCTGCTGCCTGTTACCCAGTTTCCTCTGCTTTCTCCCCCGGCACAGATAGCAGAGACCTACGCCTTCCTGCCCAGAGAGGCGGTGACTCGGTTCCTAATGAGCTGTGGAGAGTGTCAGAAGAGGATGCACATTAACCCAAGCACTGCGGAGTTCAAAGGTAAAGTCACACATCTGACCTGCGGACTGCGTGCTCCTTCTAGAGACATCATTAACTGCTGTGCTATTTTTGATTTCAGCCTTTACGATTTGTTAATGTTGAGATCCTTCGACATACTAACACAGAAAATGGTGATTACTGTGTATCAAGAAACAATAATAATCCTCTAACGCAGTTGGATGCGTAACTTTTTAATCGTCCTGTCAGACGCCAAAGCAGATTTGAGATGTTTGGTGATTTTTTTGAATGAAACTCGTTATATGAAACATATGTGTATGTGTATGTACATGACGTAACAAAGACTCCAGAGGATTGGGTCTCTGGGATTGAATCAAGCATCTAAAATGGTCACAGAGTTCCTCTAGTGGCCGATGTGGAGACTGAACACAGCTGCCAGCCATTGTTTGACTCCAGCCTTTGTAGGAGGCTAAATCATGTCTGCCCCATTCAAAGATTGTCTATGATCAGTTCAGGTTGCATAAACAGCTGGGAACGGATGCAAACAGGTTAATCCCAAAGCTCATTTGTTATATTTTTATGATGTAATTAAAAGTGTGAGTTTGAAGTGGTGTTAAAACCAGAGTCTGTGTTTTTACAACCGGATTGGTACATGAGTAATGTAAATGGAGCTGCAGTAAAATCCAGCTATGCACCCTGTTCAGCCTGCTGATTGCAGTGTTTTTCTGTGTTTGACACAGTGAGACGGACGTTTTCAGACTGACGGAGATGCATCAGTGCTGTAGTAAAAGTTGCATCTCTACACCTCAGAAATACAGTGATAGGAAACCAAATTTAGTTTGATTTGGTTAAGATGTTGAAGGTTTGGTGTATTTTTCCTCAAAATTAAATTTTTTAGTATAATATTGCAGCTAGTTGAAACTTCAGTATTGTTTTGTGAGGCTCTAAACATTTCCCTAACGAGTTTGTAGTGCAGCCAGATCAGTTTAATACATACAGAATGTGTCTGATATGATCTTACATGAGTAAGCCCTTAAAGAAGTCATTGATATGTAAGTCGCTCCAAAACCTCTTTATATGCTTCCTTCTCACACATTTTCTGTGCACTATAACTGCTGATGTTTTACTTTTGCACTAATAACAACATGATAATATGATAAAACGATGCAACACCTCACATTTTCAATGAACATTTCTAGTTTTGCTTTTATTTTTTAGACTCCGAGACAGTTTTTCTAACCTAAATTCAGTCCATATGAACTCAGCTCAGGCACCGAGAAGGGCAGATTTATTCCAACTTGTTTGTTTTTATAATGAAGTGAAGAACTTTTAGTTAATTAATAAATATTTCTCCTCATCTTTCTGTTCTCTTTATTTTCATCACAAGTGTTTCTGACCACATGCAGGATTTTCCTGCCATAATTCATGCTAGTTTTTAATGTATGTTAACTACCTAGGTTCTAGTGATGCATTTTTAAAGATATATTAATCAATAATGCCACAATTAATTTTAGAGACTGAATATCTATTTTGGATTCAGACATATCTAGTATGGAATAAGATAGCGGAATAGAGCTGTAAAGTAGCATAAAATGTGAATGTTGATTTTTTTTAATAGTTTTTGTGCTAAATGAACATTAAAAGATTATTAAGATTATTATTTAAAATAGTTTGTTGAATATGCAGGTATTGTACATTAAAATGTGTTTTCTTACATGGATTTCTTTGTTAGAAAATGACAGACCCACCTCGTTGGTCCCGGACCTTATTGACTACAACATGCCTCTTACTGCCACCTACCTGAAGCAAATGAAACTGCAGTGCATGACTGCCACAGAGAGGGTGAGTGGATGTTTTGTTACATGTGGGGCAGTGATGTAAGTGAATGTGCCACTGTTAGATCTCCCTATTCAGCACAACTGCGCTTGCACTGAGTGCACAAGTCTTATAAATGAGTTTCCTTTGAGTCTGTTGTGAGAGAGGCTCTGTGCAGGAAAATTAGGACATCCTTCCTCCCAACTTTTAATTCATTATTGAACAAGTAGAGTACTCTTCCTGCTGGGAGGAGGAGCAGTGTGAAGTGAGGATTAGGAAAGCTGCTGTAGAAGTGACGTCAGCGTGAAACCACTCCCATGTGTTGCTGTGACAGAAGCACTCAGGAACTGCTGCCACTAAAGTGCAGGGAGCGCTACTTGATGATGATAATGTAGACCTCACTCACTCATAATTAGGATTATCTGGAACAATGAGGCAAGATTGGATTTGGTAAGTAAAAATGGACATTTATTCATACTATGTGGACACTAATTTGAACAGGCCTTACAGAGAGTTCAGTTTTGTAGGCATGTAGTCCATGTTTGTGTTGCCATGATTTGCAGGGAGTAGCAGCATTTGACTCCATCTACAGAAAGTCAATTTAAGAAACGTGTCGTTTGTTGAAGCAGAACTTCACACGATACAAAAGATCCAAACCTCAAACATGATGTTTCTAATTGTTTTTTTTTTTTAATAAAAATTCTTTAAAATTAAATTTGGAAACAAAACTAAGTTACACAAACAGAACTGTTAAATGTTTTCTTCTTATCATTTTTATGCACTTTTTGGTTATATTATTTACACATTTTTCTACTAATCCTATAGAAAATAAGTTGAATAATCACAGGAATCCAGCATGTAAGATTGATTATTTTCTGTTGCTCAACTTATTATCTTTTTTAGCCTGACAAAAACTAATCTGCTTGCTAGAAGCTGCATCACCTTCCTAACATGCAAAAATTGTGATATATGTTTATATGTTGTTCTATTTTACTCAGGTCAGCTGTCTCAGCCTCAGTTTTAAAAGTAACCCTTCCTATTTAATCAGGTTTAGATTTATCTGAAGCCAAAACATCAATGTTGGTTCATACTTGGAAATGGTGTGATTAGAGACTCTCTCTCTAATCCTGCACGGCTCACTTGGTGCCTAATAGAGCCATCACTGCGCATTCTGGTCCTGTGCGAACCCCTTACAGGGGACGGGGGCATGTTCCCAGGAGTTTAGGCCTATTTGTGTGCTCGTGTGAGGGGAATGAGATGACAACATGTATTTTTTTGCTCCCTTCCCCTCACACAGTGGTCCCTATGAGTGAGATGCCACCTGACACGTGACGACATAGATGCAGGTCATTTATGTTAGCGTGAAGCAAACTGGTCTGAGTCGCCATGTGAAACTCAGAGATCAAAGCTAAGGAGTAGTTTGTGAGATTATTCAGCTCTCCTTTGCTAATCCTTACCCCAGTGGTGTACTCATGTTTTTTGTTACGCTACAACAAGCATCTTCAGGGTCTGTACGTAACAGAGTTAAAAATAGCAGGGCTCCAAGAAGCGTATTAGTTAACAGAGATGCTCCTGTACTCCCTCTGTTATTCTGCTGGTTTGGCCTAATCGCGTTTGAACAAAAGAATAGTTCATTAAAGGGATTTGCTTTTTTTGTAATAAATCGCATTGACTGAAATATTCGTTTAATAATAAATGTCCATGCATGTGATGGAAAGCAGAATGTAAAAATATTTTTCTGTGAAGCTGAAGCTAACGTAAGGATTTAACTGCAGCTCCTGAGAGAAATCTCATCCAATCAAACGCTACTAAAGAAATTTCAGCTAAAAATGAAAAAGGTCCTGCTTCGTTTTACTTTCCACTGAACATTTTTACATCGCATCATGAAACTGCTTTAGATTAGGATATAACTGTGGGCATATGAGAACCGATCAAACTAATTTAAGGAATTACAGTTGATGTTTAAAAGTTATGGTATCTCCATCTCCCCTGCACGTTCGGCTGTCTTTCCAGTCTCACTCTCTCTCTTTCTCTCTCTGTCTCTCTCTCTCGGTTACGCCATTTTCCTTCAGGATGACAGTTCGGTGAGCAGCGAGGACATGAACAACGCTGAGCCCACATGGGTCGCAGCTGAGCAGCCCGCAGTGCCTGAGCCAAGTCCACCTAACGGAGAGAGGGTCGGCAACCCGGCGGCCGTCATAAAAGAAGAAGATGGTGAGTCATGGCTGCCACAGATGCATTTGCACTGTCATGTTTTTGTTTTGATTTCTTTTTTTTGTCAGTTGTCAGTTTTACCTGTATGTTGTCTTTGAGTTTTCATTTGTATTTACATCTGCTGTTTGAAAGTATTTGTGTTAAACAGGAAATGTGCAGATTGGTGTTAGGCAGGAAGCAGCTTGCCTTGTTCTTAATCCAAATAAATCCACTCTTGCAGGGGGGTGGGACAACACTGCTGCCCCAACCCACTCTGGACCCCTCTCTGTAAGGGTGCAGAGCTTTAAGAAGTAGGACAAAGGCCGATATTAACCTTCCCAGATTAGGAAACACTAAAGAAGATTCAAAATCGGGGAAATGAGTGTGTTTCTCTATACATACATGTAAAACATGTGAAATTGTGTCGTTAAACTGACTAAAAATGAATAAATAGCTGTAAAAAAGGCTCCCTTCCCCCATCAGTCCCTCCCCGCTTTCACTTCTCTCGCTTTGCTGTAAAAGCTGAACATTTTCTGCCTCTATTCTAACTTTTATTTGTTTTGACAGCTGACCCCAATGCACACTTCCTTTACAATTTAGGAACACCCAACATGAGGAAGGAAGACCCCTCCCCCTTGAAGAGCACACCCCCTCTTGATTACTAAAACAAAACCAAATTAATGCTGAAAGATAACAAACCATCCACCCGGCTCATTGTTGTATCTTCGTCTCGGTCCTTTCTCCTCCCCTTCCTGCCAGATGATGACTCCTCAGAGAGCAGCAGTGCCAACGGGGTGCCGGTCCTAACCTCCCCGGAGGTGCTCGCTGTGGGTGGGAACCCCCCAGATGGTGGGGCCTCTTACGGGGAGGTGACAGAGAATGGTTTGAGCGCTCCACTGGACTTCAGCACCACCTCGTCCTCATCCTCCTCTGAGGATCAGCAGCCGGTCAATCTGAGCGACAGGCTGCTGCCAGTCGGTAGCTCGCCACCAAATCCTTTCCCCACAGACCCCAACAGGAAGTGCCCCGTCAAAACAGAGCTTAATAATAAGGTAAAGACAGATAAAAAGAGAAGCGAGAGTACTTATTGATCTGATTTCATCCATTTTTGTGTGTTTTTGTTTAATTTTACTGGAACTGTGTCCTTTTTCAGTCTCCTCCTTACAGCTCAGGAAGCTATGACTCTGTGAAAACTGAACTGAGCATGAGTGTAGAGGACTTGACCTCTGTACGGGCACAGATAATTGATGATGATGATGATGATCATGATGACCACGACGACAATGACAAGATCAATGATGCTGAGGGGATGGACCCGGAGAGACTCAAAGCCTTCAATGTAAGTAAAATGTCAAATTCATTTAAGGAGCGAGGCAAGCTGCTGCCATCAGCGGGACAGTTGTTCAATCTGATGTAGCGTTAGCTTACTCTCAGCAGATATTGTTCTAGCAGAGGTGGGAAATAAGCAAATTCCCAAACTCATTTCAAACACTCTGATTTATAACGTGAAAACATGAAAAAAAATGCAAATTTGAGCAAATAAGAGAAGAAATATTGCTGTTCATCTGAGCAGTGATTATATTTCCATGCCTCTTGTTTCCATCTCCTCCCCCTCCCTCTTCATACCCCCTACTCTCACTCCCCCTTTTCCTCTCTTTTGTTTTGGCTCCCACACCCCTCTTTTGACCCTTCTTCCCCACTCCATTTTTCTGCTCTACATCCCCTCTCTCCCCTCCCCCCGCTCTGTCAGATGTTTGTGCGCCTGTTTGTGGATGAGAATCTGGACCGCATGGTGCCAATCTCCAAGCAGCCCAAGGAGAAGATCCAGGCCATCATTGAGTCTTGCAGCCGCCAGTTCCCAGAGTTCCAGGAGCGCTCCCGCAAGCGCATCCGCACCTACCTCAAATCCTGTCGCCGCATGAAAAAAGGCGGTTTTGAGGTACCACCTTCTCCCCAGCTACACTATTTTCTGTGCAGCATACAGTTATAAATACCTCTCCCTCTCAAAAAAGTCTCTGTTTAATGAAAAATTCCCATGACCCTTCTGGCAGATCCGACCAACACCTCCTCACCTCACCTCTGCCATGGCTGAGAACATCCTCGCCGCCGCCTGTGAGAGCGAAACCCGGAACGCTGCCAAGAGGATGCGGCTCGATGTCTACCCAGCGACGGTAAATGTCTTGGCAGTTGGTGTGTGTGAATCTGCCCAGCAGGGATTTGGGAATGTTCTCAGCCGTTTTTGCATCGTTAAAACAAACAACACAACGTAAACAACTTCGTTCTGCCCGAACTGAAAACATTTATTGTCTCGCAGGACGAGCCAAGCTCTGACAAATCCATCTCGAGGGATCCGGCCTCTGTGGCGCCGTCAGGGTTCTCCATTTCTAGTGCAGCTTTTGCCCAAGATCAGCTCTACACCAATGGAGGCCTCAACTACAACCTGCGGGGATATGGGACAGTGGGTAGCAACCAGCAGAGCTCCGGTGCTGCACAAACCAATGGTGAGACCTGATTAGTGAGCTGTAGCAACTCAGGACAGAGCAAGATGTTGCACCAGAAAGGATTCTCAGCATAATGGAAATAAAGAGATTTTATTATATAGGTGCAGATCTTTTCTCATATAAATGTAATCATCATGCCCTATATTCTGTAGGATGTACAGGCAGCTTCTTTAAAGATTAGTAATATCACACCAAACAAAGAGAGGATTAGCAACAGAAAACGAACATTTTGCTTTAGTCCACATATATCAACCTGATGGTGACCTTGTAGCCATATGGAAATAAAACAAAAGCCAGTAAATCAGTGGGTAACATTGGCCCTTTTCCTGCAAGTTTTCTATGTTTCTCTGCTGCAAATCACCTGATTCTGATCAATGAGTTAGTTTAGGGAATGTGATAGGGTGTTGGATCTATGTGATTTGAATCGGGCATGTTGGCGAAGGGAAACTCTGGTCCTTGAAGACCAGGCGTTTCCACCCCTGCTATAAATAATGAAGACTTCAACTCACTTTCAATCACAATGGATCTACAAATCACTTTAATTTGATCAGTTATTTGGAAATGAAGCATATAGAAGTTCTCATTATGATTAGTAACTATTTAGTTTGTTTTTGTGTAACAATACTTGGTGACCTGTCCAAGTAATAAACCTGTACAGGAATTAAGCGTGTTACATCCTTCACGAGAAGCGAGAAGTTTGTTCTTATCTCGAGGTGGCAAGAACAAAAAAATAAAATAAAATAAAATTGGGGTTCTGGTCCATTTATACTCTACTGGGAGCTTCATCTGCAATGGGGCGGAGATCACTGCGGGTGGGACGTCTTATTTCTCTTATTTAATAATTTACAAGACTGTGTCTTTAAATGTAACAATTTTGTACTTTTTCACCGTCTCAATCAGCTGTTTTATCTAAACTATCAGTTCAGTTAAAATGCGTCAGCTGCTGTCATGCCTTGGTCCCTTCACACCCCTGCTCCAGAGCTAATCAGCCCCATTACCTTCACCTGCCACCAGACTCATCATGCCTGATCACCTGCACCTTTTCCTTATTCCCTCACTCCCCTATAACACTAAGCTCACCAGTCATTCCTTGGTCGGACATTACATACACCACAAGCCTTTTCCCGTCTTCATTGCCTGTTCCTGTTTTCCCTTCCCTGGCTCCGACTCACCTGCTACTCTGTGGACCTAATTGGATTGATCTCCCGTTGCCGACTCCTGTCTGTTTCCCCGATTTCTGCCTGTCCCACAACTTTGTAATAAATACTGAAACTTCCGTTAAGTCTCCGAGGTCCATTTGTTGCAGCTGCTCCCTTCATGCTATTTCCACATTAACTCCACCCATCTCAAATATCTGACCAATCACGCGATGCTTCTTTGAGCCTCACAAGAAAGAAGTTCTGCCAACCCGATGGGTCGAGAACTGTCAACAATGTCCTCTAGAACTAAAATCATTGTTTTTGTCTTAAGGCCTCGAAAACAAGAATAAAGTTTTCACTTCTCGTGGAGGTTGTAACAAGCTATAGTTTTAGAAAAAAAGCAGTTGATGTTTTCTGTGTCATTTTATTTACTTAATTCTTCCTACGGACCAGATTGAAAGCTCTGATGAGCTAGTTTTGGCCACTGGGCCGTATGTTTGACACTTCTACTCTACATGCGTCAATTCAATTTTATTCAGATTTATTTGTATAGCGCCACTTAACAATCTCATCTCAATGCACTTAACAGACATCAGTTTGAGCCAATTCATAATAAATAGTGTAGGTAAGGGAAACTGAAAGATTGCATCAATGTTGACTTTGATCCAAATTCCTGAGCATGCATGAGGTGACAATAGGAAGTAAAACCACCAGCAGAATCCAGCTCAGGGAGGGCAGCCATCTGCTTTGACTGGTTTGGGTGGAGCGGAAGGGAAAGACAGGTCATTATGCACTTTTATCCAGGAAGACCTGCAGACGCATGCATTTTTCTCAGATCTTGTAGAGTTACCCTAGTAGTCTGAGATAAATTCGTTCCAAGAGAAGCAAAAAGTAATCTAATCTTATGTTTTTTCTTCAAACCATTAAAACCTCAACAGGTCCCACAGATCTGAGTATGAAGTCCATCGGCCCAAACTCCTCCTCCAGTTCCAACAGTCATGGCCAAGGAGGCGGTGGCGGTGGCGCTTCGGCCCAGCTCAGCCCTCCAGAGGTGACGGCGGTGAGGCAGCTCATTGCTGGTTACCGAGAGTCAGCGGCCTTCCTGCTTCGCTCTGCAGATGAGCTGGAAAACCTGATCCTGCAGCAGAACTGAGTCTGAGCCAAACCGTGCCAACACCCTCCCTCCAGCCTGTCCATCTCTGTCGCTCTGTCACACACATTCGAGCAGAATTTCACACACAAAGACACAACTGTGATACTTCAATGCATAGTGGGTTCTGTAGGTACGTTACCTTCACTTATTCCCACATATTCATGTATTCGGACAGGCCGAAACATATCACAGGCTGGAAGATGTTTATTTATGCATTCGGTTCACTTTGACCTTAGTGCCCTGTTTTGTGTAGCCATTCATCCCATTCACTTCATCTTGACACCAGAACCTCCATTCGTCTCAGGAAGTGATGATCTAAGTTAAAGAAAAAGGAAAAAAAAAAGATGTGTGTTGTAAAACAGACTGAGGTGTTGAATTAGCTTAACAGCTATCACACCAAATCCACTCGTTTGTGCAGATGTGTGAAGAAATGAGAAGTTGTATAGCAGTGACTCAGCACCGTTACTCTTATTTTTACACTAATGTAAATTACCCTGTACAGTGGCATGATTTTATTGGGTCGTCTGAGTCGAGTCATTTCTGAATCCACAGAGGAATCGCTGCTAAAAGATGTGGCAGGCTGCCACTGACCCGGTAACCTCAACAGCTATGTCAGATGTGCGAACTTACAAATACCCAAAAGGAAACACACAAACAAAAAACATGATAAAGAAAATAAGACGATAAGTGTCAGATCCATCCAACATGTGGTTTAAATTCTGCTCTGTTGGAGGGGTTTCCAGACACTTCTCTGTGACTCATTACCCAGCGCAACTTTACGTTCACTTCGTTTATTGTGAGTCTTTTTATGACGGGCAGATTCTCATTACGGAAAAGGAGGAGGGCTTTTATGAAGCCTGGGTATGCAAATTGGGGTCACAGACACCTGTCAGGGAAAAAAGGAGATTAATGTAGTGTTTAGAGTCTTGGTTTAGAACCAGAGCTATTGGAAAATGGAAAAAAAGTGCAATATTGAAGATAATCAGTAATACTTACTGAGATGATGGCGTTTTAAGAGGATAGTTTTTTGCCACTGCTGTAAAAAGAAGTGATATCCCATGCAGCATTGTAGCCAATTTTAATGTTGTTTGTTGTGAATACTAACCTCATAACTGAGGCACTTTCGTGTATTGGGATCAGTGATTTGTTGATGGGACCTGACGGAAAATTTGGCTTAATGTTGCACGTCTGTTTTACTTCAATGTGTTTTTTTTTTTTGTCGAGAAGTGATCAGTGATTAAACTTAAGGGCATATAT
>JBAMHX010000015.1:4568375-4580133 GCA_037177515.1 Pseudomugil tenellus
ATGTGAATGAATTTTTATGCTTTTAAGAATGTGTTGTGAGGGGGTGCAGGTGTGCATGTGTGTGTGTGTGTGTGTGTCTGTGTGTGTGTGTGTGTATGTAAATCATTGACAGTATATAATTACATGTAAATACATAAATAAAAGGAAAATGAACAAAATTTCTGAGAGCCTCTCCCACCTTTTTAATAGGTCTTTTTTTGGTTTCTTGTTTGAACAAAATCTACGTTATTGTAAAACATGTTGGAAAGATCGCACTTTAGGAGAGACTTGACTCGAAGTATACAGTAGGTAAGACTATATTATGCTCCATATACAGTAAACTCGCCGGTGTTCCTCGGCAACCGTGGCGTCACAACTATATACGTTTCAGAACCAATGGAAAGCCTCGCAGGTGTGACGTTCTTATCGCGAGATTTTAATGTTAGCTGGTTTATGAGCTAGCTGAGAAGATCCTGGTCGTGTGGTTCGGGATTTGAATTTTTCCTTTTCTTTTCATAATCTTAAACGCACCGAAAGGACTGCAATTTGTTGTTACGTTTGTCTTTCTTCCCGCGAGAAAGTATAATCGCTGGAGCTCGAGATTGCACGGTAAAACGTTAAAACACACGGTCTGTTAACTAGCTAAGACTGTTGCTCATGGGGGAAGGTGTTTGTTTTGGTAGCCTCGGTGAACTTTCAGATGATGTTTATGGAGCTTTGCAGCGCATAAAGATTATGTTGGTTACAAAATTTTATTGTTGTTTTAATAAACTAGTTAGCTACCGTAGATGAGACCCACGTGTGTATTTAGATTTTAAATTTGCCTTGTTGTAACGCCTGCTGCTCGTGTAGATGCTGACTGTGACCAAGCTGTGTCAGGCTTGCTCACGTTTCACACGTATCCACTTCTCAGGATCCCAATGATGAGTTATGCTGAAAAGCCAGAGGATATCACCAAAGAGGAGTGGATGGACAAATTAAACAATGTTCACATACAGAGAGCAGACATGAATCGACTCATTATGAATTACCTGGTGACAGGTGAGATATCTAGCTTTGAGATAGTGACTGTTAGCTGAAAATACAACTTTTAAACTCAAATAATCTTCTTATTGACATTGAATGTATTTGTCTTTGTTTTATATGCTTCAAGAGGGGTTCAAAGAGGCAGCAGAGAAGTTTAGGATGGAGTCTGGGATTGAACCGAGTGTGGATCTGGACTCTTTGGATGAAAGGATAAAGATCAGAGAGATGATCCTGAAGGGCCAGATACAGGAAGCGATCGCACTCATCAACAGCCTTCACCCAGAGCTGCTTGATACCAATCGATACTTGTATTTTCACCTGCAGGTAAATGCACACAGATTTTTGATCAGGCTTTAATACAACAAAACCCATTTGTAGTCTATTTAAGTTGATGTTAACAGCATATCATGGATAGACTATAGATCTGACTTATTGATCGATGTTTGAATCGACATTGAACCATATATTTAACTCGGATTGCCTTCATTCCATCCTGTTTTTTCCTCCTAAAATTAAAAGTTATGGAAATATATGATGAATCTTGATAGATCAAACTTCTTTTGTTTCCTCTTTTGCAGCAGCAACATTTGATTGAGTTAATCAGATTAAGAGAAACCGAGTCAGCGCTTGAATTCGCACAGACACAGCTTGCAGAACAAGGGGAAGAAAGCCGAGAGTGTCTGACAGAGATGGAGCGAACACTCGCCCTTCTGGCGTTCGACAACCCAGAGGAGTCGCCCTTTGGAGACCTGCTCAATATGATGCAGAGACAAAAGGTCACATGGTCTTTTTCTGATCATTAACCTAATAACTGCAATGAATTGTAACTCCTTCGTCATTATTTTACTGTAACATTTTAAACGTAATTAACGTGACACTGTAATATATATTTAGTTTAATTCATCCATTCAGTTTGGATCTGAAACAAGGGACGTTAATGGTTCTTTTGGACCACTCAGTTCTGACGACTCCCAGTTTTATATTAGAATATATCTGAGTAGCTAAAATATGAAATCCAGGTTTCAGTGTGACATTATTTACATGTGTTTAGTCATGCCAATGGAGTCAGTTATTTTTCTAATTTTGTTATTGTTACATGTAGTAGGGGCCTCCAGTATTGAACGTTTTGGCTGCAACATGCTTGTGTTGTTTGCAGCCTGTATATATACAGATGTAGCTGAACACAAGCGTACACAGCAAGTATGTCCCACTCCTAAAGCAATTAAATGGTTATTTCTTTATTTCAAGATAAGATAATGGTTTGTCTGCCTGCAAGGAAAATTGGCTGAATTACTGAATCCAAAATCATACAAAATAGTCTATAAGTGTCCATAAAATATCTGCAATAATGTAAAATCTACTTAATGATTAAAATAAATAATATGAGGTGTACTCGTCTAGTAAATTATTTAGCTACAAGCACAGTTGTCCATCTGCTTAGAATTATTTTAAACATATAAGGCCACATCCCCTGATTATATGTGTTGTTATGGTTACCACAACATGTGGCATGAAAACTAAACGATGATTAATGACATACTAAATGTAATTCTTGGTAAGGACGTTCATGCAATATTTGCTCTTTATGAACTGCATTTCCATTTACTCAGACACCTATCGGCTAAATGTGGCTGAGCTTCATCATGTGGACTTCTGCTGTATGAAAAGATATTATCAGATGTCTGGAAGCTAAATGCTGTGTGAGGCTAATGGGAATACAGTCAACATATGTCATAAACAGTAACCAGGAATTATTTTATTTTAATTTCACTTTCCATCTCGATGTGCAGGTGTGGAGCGAGGTGAACCAAGCTGTGCTGGACTATGAAAACAGGGAGTCTACGCCCAAACTGGCTAAACTCCTGAAGTTACTGCTGTGGGCTCAGAATGAGCTGGACCAGAAGAAGGTGAAATATCCCAAAATGACTGACCTTAGCACGGGCACCATCGAGGACCCCAAGTGAACATAACGGTTGAGATCAACCACCTTCCACATCCCCTTAATTTATTATCAGTCAGTGACTGTATGACGAGCAGGTAACATATATGTATAAACAGATGCTACATGTTTTTTTTCTTTTCCACACTTCATTCATGACTCATTGTGCAAACTGTAAATTGCTGTTATTGCTAAGCGACAGAACTGATTCTGTTTTACAGATGTTTCTAGCTGGATCTTGGTGACAACCAAATTCAAATTGCTGTTTTTATATTTTGTCTTTTTAAAGCCTGAGATGTTCGTAGTATTTATTGTGACCATTTTACCCAGCAAAGGCGACATTGCTACTTTGTTTATCAAATGGAGTACATGAACAGTGTTATTACTGTGTGTGGAGCTGAAGTCTGGACTTCCCGCGATGAAGGGGAAGTTCAGCCGAACCAGTGGAGACGTTAAACCTCTCATTTGCTGGATTTGTGTTTAGAATGAGCTGGTTGATGGTTTCAGACCAGAAAGTGAATTTAAAATGAAATTTCAGAAACAAAATGTGACTATTTTTCAAATAAATGGAAAGCTACACTTTATATTGGTGAAGTAGTTTTAATTATATTTATTAGGCTTACTTTCTATGACAGGGCTTACAAATTCTGGTCCTCCAGGACCGCAATCCGGCAGGTTTTCATTGTCTCCCTGCTCCAACACACCTGGTTGAAATGAATGAGTCATTTTGAAGAAGCTGTTTTTCCCATTTGGATTTATTCAGGTGTGTTGGATGAGCAGCAAAACAAAGAAAACCTGCAGGAAATAAGCAGTTTTTTCAGTCATAAAGTCTTTTGATGGCAGTGTTTGTCAGTCCTGGTCCTCAGTACACACTTTAGATTTTTCCCAACTTCATCACATCTGATTCAGATTAACTGATATGCTCATTAATTTTTTTGCAAGCCTTAAAGCTCCAAGCATAGTTTGGCTATTTTTGGTGTGCCTGCTTGTATATAATGTGAAATTGCATCCTTTTAAGTACGATTGACAGATATGTTTTTTTTTTTCTTTTGGGACACACTTGGTTGTCAGATTATGTGATTATGAACTATGTAAAATAAATGTTTCAACAGATTTAGCATCACAAAGGTCGACCAAAGCTGGACAGAATTTTTACTACTAATATCTTGTAGAAATAAATGACTTGACCGTTTCTCATCTGCTTTCTCTCAAGTCAGGATTCAGAAGCGTACATTAAAACAACGGGAATCATTTACACTTTTTGCTCCAAGTGATTTATGAATGACGGGCTTTGCAATTCATGATTTTATTTGTCTGACCGGTTGAAATAAATGGTTTGTTTTATTTATTAACCACATTAAGGCTTCTTTTTGTACCGCTATGATACAAGATGCTACCAACACACGATTGTATCGTGATTACATCTAGTTAATGTCGGTGGAGTCGGAAGGCCCAGTAAAGTTCTGCCTATCACACTGATGGATATGAGAGGAAGAGTTGCTTCAACAAATGGATATTCTGTCTTGTTTGAGCTCAATTCAATTCAGATTTTTGTGTTTTCTTTTGTCTCTGACTTTGATTTTTATTTGTCAAATTACAAACTTTAAAAGTTGATATTTTCACTTCTCCTGCTTGTATTTATTTCCATTTTCTCAGAAAGAAAACGAGGAAAGGCAACATTTTATTTTAATTTTATATATATACATGATGGATATAAGAGGCTGAAATGAATTTCCTCTACAAGGTAACCTGACTCTCCCTTAGAGGTAGGAGCTCCTCATCCGGAAGGGAATTGGAGCCGCTTCTCCTCCACATCCCCAAGAGCCAGATGAGGGGCATCTGGTGCGGATGCTTCCTGGACGATTTCCCGGTGAGATGTTCCCAGGACACGCTGGAGGGATTTTTTCTCTTACCTGGTCTGGGAACGCCTCAGGATCCCACCTGATGAGCTGGAAAATGTTGGTGGGAGAGAGAAGTCTGGACTTCCCCGTTTAGGCTGCTGTCCCATGACTTGACCCTGGATAGTCAGCAGAAAATAGATGGAGATCACACACACACACACACACACACACACACTTTCTCATTAGATTCATTTGGAAAATGGCTCCAAACCGTGTGACTGGTACTATATATGACGTTTTACTTGTTTTTAATTGTCCACTTATTCATTTAAAGGTTTCAACATCTTCACTTTTTAAATTTTCTGCTACGATTCAGAGTTGTTTTAATAAACCGCAAGCTTTTCTGAATCATTAAAAAGAATGATTAATGCATTAAAGAATCCATTTTCCTTTGGTGATGTCTTAGACACACAACTCGGTCCACTTTTGCTGCCATGCAAATGAAACCAGCTTTTTCTGTACCTGCCGGCGGCTCAACGAGTTTTGTTCCAACAAGTTTGAACAGCTGAGCCGGTTTGTTGGTGATGATGCGAGGAGCCGCTCCGGGTGCAGAAGAACTACCCAGTTAAGACCTGAATGGCTGAAAATCACACCACACAGGAGGACATCAAGGTCAATGCTTCCCTACTGGACCCCGACTTTTATGAACCTCATGAATCAGATAAAGAAGAGTTGGAGGACCAAAACCTGTGGCCGAGGTGAGCGATCATTAGACAAAAAATACTAAACTGGAATAAGTTTCTACGTTGTTTTCTCTTCTATAAAATGAATTTTTTAGTGTATTGTCGAAGTTAAAGGACATAACCTTAATTTTTGGGTCATTTTGCAATAAATAGTGCGTGTTTTCTTAAGTAAACGTTTCCTGATGAATGACATGGACTGAGCTGCTTCACCTCAACACATCAGGGTATTTTTGTTATTACTGACTTCTTTTTGCGGGTCAACAACTTCAGCCTGGATTAAAATGAATGATAATCTGAAAGAAATGCGATAAAGTTCAAACTTCTTCCGCCTTTCCTTCAGTAACCCTCAGATTTGTTGTTCTTTTCTCTCGCTTTGAAATAGAAAAAGAGAAACTAAATTCTCAGTCCAGTTTTACTAACAAGCGCGTAAAGTAAACCTCTAAAGCAGAATTAGTAAAAAGCAACTATTATTTTACTTTCTGGATGCGGAAACGCTGCCGCAAACAAATAGGAAAGGATATGCTCGCCGCTTTCGGCTTAATGCTCCAATTCACCAAATGTAAATACATTTTCATTGATATATTTCTAATTTTAAAGTTTTTTAATTTGGAAGTTTAAAGGCACCTGCCCTCAAACTAGCTGAAGTTTTGCACCGAAACCAGTAGCTCCAGCAGCAATGACAGAACCAGAAAGGCGACTTGATCTCCGACTGAAACACTTACCTGCCTGGTATTTGCATCTCCCAGTATGATCCATTTGACTAAAACTAAACAAAACAGGATCTGATACTAATGTAAAAAACACACTAATGTAAATTTTATTTAGCATTTAAATAAGGAGGGAATATGAAAACCTGCGACCCCGTTTTGGGAATATGCGGTGTGATGGATGGAATATGAATTAAAATGACTTTGATCATTATAAAAGCCAGACTTCCATGCCTTTATTTTGCCTGTTACATCGTAAAATATTTGAAGCTTATTAAAATATTTACAATAGCTACTTGCCAAAATCGCTGACTTTCATTTCAGTGTATAAAAAATGAATTTAAAGGCCTAATTACTGTGTAAAGGTCTATTAAGCATCTCAATTTCAAATAAGTTGATAAGCTGTGAGGTTCAGAGTTCAAAACAAACAATATTTTTTTTATCTTTTTAGCTTTGTGTCATTTTCTTACTGTTCTGTCCTACATTCTGCACAGCCCCATAAAGTCAAACAATGTTGGTGATTATTGCATTGTTTAATTTATAACAAAAGCAACTCAAGATTTTTTAGACATTTAAAATCTTCAAATAACTTTATTCATCCTCCTATTTTTCCTTGACAGTTTGGTTACCTTTACACATCTTTCAGACTGAATTAGCTCTTTTTTCTCTATGTATCTCTCATCAGTGCAAATTTAGTGGTTTCAATTAGATTTAATAGCAGTTTTAATGTTTTGCAGATGCAAATGTTGCCATGCAAAGTAGGCTTTAAATAATGTGGTAAAAATGGTTACACGTGACACCCACTTTGCATCAGAATCAGCTTATTATAAACAAGTGTGGCTGCATCTTTAATTTCTGTCTCTGAACTCAATGCTCGTTCTGTTTGTTCTTTAGTTGTCAGGTGCACATTGTGATGATACAAGTCATTAATCAAAACTGTTTACAGATCCCTGGCTCAGAAATGGATCGTTGTGTTGTTTATGGGCACCTGCCTCCTCTACTGTGCCCGGATGACCATGCCAGTCTGTGCAGTGTCAATGGGAACCACTTTTCATTGGAGTAAAATCGACTCTGGGCTCGTCCTGGGTGGATTCTTCTGGGGATACTGTTTCACTCAGATCCTGGGAGGACACGTCAGCGACAAGTAAGCAGTTTATCCAGGACACTATGCTTGGCTTCAGTTCAACAATGGCTTGTTATATTCATTGTCTGTTTGTTTTTAAGTTAGGAGTAAAATTTCATCCGTGTTTTTGTTGTTTCATAGGGTGGGAGGGGAAAGTGTCCTGCTTGTCTCTGCAGCTTCATGGTCTCTGGTCACAGCTGCTACTCCTTTACTGGCTCATCTTGGGTCACATACCCTCGCTCTCATGACTGTAGCCAGAATTCTGATGGGACTTTTTCAGGGTGAGTGTCATAACATTTGCTGCGGTTAAATTATCTCTTGCAAAAGAATGAAAAGATTTTAATAGAATTCAAAAGATAAAAAAAAATAACAATGAGCCAGTAGGATTTCTGGCAACAATAAAGAAGTCTGCACAGAACATACCTGCATGTTAGCTTCGTATGAATACTGAGACAGAAACTCTTGTTTGAGACCATACCATGCCAAACTATGTCATGTCATATATCATATATAGCACGCCATGCCAGTTTTAAAGCATGTTTAAAAACAACATGACAGCTGATCAATGTGTTGAACAATAAATGTAAAAGTAAAGAGCCGAAAACAGCATAACACAAGGCCTATGCCTTCGGAAGCGACGACCAGGGGTATAGACCCGAACACCCCTAATCCTGTTATCCCCCAATCCTCAAATAAACCCAATACAATAATATAAAGCCACACATGTTCAGATCCAGCTGGTGTTGAAACTTTGAACAAGCGGCGGCTGGTTAATTAAATTAATCAGTGGACTTTTTTTTTTTTAACAGGGGTTTTTTTCCCGTCTTTGGCAAGTCTGTGCTCACAGCGAGTAGTGGAGGGAGAGAAAGGCTTTCTAATGAGCACCATGCACAGCGGCAGTCATCTTGGGTATGTCGTGCACACATCCACACATATAAACAAACATTTATCTGTTTAGGCATTAATTTAATGATTTTTTACTGTTTCTTTCAGAACATTACTATCAGGAGGGATGGGATCCCTGTTGCTTGACCGATACGGATGGGAAAGCATGTTCTACAGTACTGGTTTTCTGTCTGGACTCTGGGCACTCATAGTTTGGCTGTGTTTATTAAAAAGTATAGTAGTTTGTCTTGCTTGTATAATTAAGTAAGAGACAATGATTTTACATTGTTGAGCTGAATCATCTGAGCAGAGAAGCAAACACAGCATTTCAGAAAACACAAGAATATTTTAAGAAGACAGAATATTAGTAAATTCTGAAACTGAGCTACAGTACGGGACAGGTTGCACTGACCTTTCCTGAGCGAACCAAAGCTGTCCTGTGACATAGACACAAATTTAAAAAACAGGCACATGTGCTGTTAACAGAGATGCAGAGGTTGAAGAAGCAGGAACGGATTGATCAGACCAAACATTTTATGCTGCTTCAGGCAACAAAAGCCACAAACTGATAAGAGGTAAATAAAATTAAATGAAATGAGAAATACTTCATTAATCCCAGAAGGAAATTCAAATTCTGTAGTAATTTGGTTCAGCTGGTTGTAGTTTTTATACACTGGAACAAGGCAGGATGTTTTCCATATTACTTTTTTTTCTGACTCAGACTGGTGTTCAACAGGTGCTGGAGAATCGGGCTTAGTGGTCTTGTGCAGGTCTTGCGAACTCTGGGACTGACACCATCTGGACTTGCAGCCTTGTTCTGGTTCAGTTTCATCAGTTGTTTCATGACTTGATTATAGAAGACAGAGTGGAAGTGGAGTCAGAGGGAGTTTCAGGAAGTCCTGATGTGGAGGGAGATGATGTTGTGTTCAGGTCCTTGACTGAGCTGCAGGGTGAGAGTGGAGGTGTGACAGGAAAGCTGTAGGCTCCTGGAGCTAGCATGTAGGCTAATTTCAGTTAGCAGTTCCATGTCTCTTGTGCAGATCTTCTCTTTAACAATGTCCAGGAAGACACAAATGCTGAATAACCAGTACTGTAACACCACCCCCCTTTAATTTTCCACTGAGTTGTTTATTGCGGTCTGCACGGGCCATCTTGAAGCCGCATTACAGTCCAGGATATATTCAGTTAGCACCTGGAGCTAGTTAATTTTGTTAGCTTGCAATCTGACGTTACCCATCACATCATTTGGAAGAAACAGTTTAAATCTCCACCATTTATCTCTCTGCCTCACTCCTGCAATGCATTCTCTTTCTCTTAAACTCTATTGGGATTTGATGTCTTATTTCACAGATAATCTTGAATGTGGAGAGTATTATCAGTTGATCTCTGTGGTAAATAAGTGTCGTTGCCATGGAGACTCACCATAACAAGTATTAAAGAGCTGAGAAGATATGCATAAATTCTCCCATGCAGCACAGTTTCTTATCAGCGTTAAAGTCTTCTTTGACAACCCAAAGTGAAAGCTCATGTCTAGACACCTATATAAAAAAAACTAGGAAAGTTAAGATGGAGCTACTATAGTTTGCAGCTGCCTAGCGCCCCATTCCAGAATGTAAATGACTATAATCATGCTCTATAGTCTGACAAAACTATTTATTCATTTATTGAAATGAAAGTACATTTATTTCTTTCATTACTAATCTAGCAAAACATAAACAACCATGTGGAAAAATCTATGTTGACTCGTCTATTTTGTCTATAATGTTTAATTTCCAACGTTTCTATCAGATTTAGTCAAATATTATGTTTTTTGATTTGTGTGATTAACATTATACTGTTTATTGTTTTTAGATGATATGACCCCAAAGCCGATAAAATCCAAGAATTGCCTACAAACAAGTTTGTCAAGAAAGCACTGGTGGAGTCTATGTAAAAAGCCTGCTATCTGGTACAGTTTACATATCCTCTGATTAATCATTATTTAACATGACATGAGAATTTGATTGCGTTACTCTGACTTCCTTTCTCTCTTGTCTTTAAGGGCCATGGTATTTGCCCACATGTGCATTTGCAGCACGTCCTACATTCTCTTGTCATGGCTCCCAACATACTTCAAAGAGTCATTTCCTGATGCCACGGTACCTCCACTATCTGCTTTTATTTTCCTGATGAACACTTTATCCCAAAGTCATCATTCTAAATCTGCTGATTGCTTCACCGTATGGCTATCTTCTCCCTTACAGTCATGGGTGTACAACGTAATTCCTTGGTTTACTGCTATTATATCAGCACTTTGCGGAGGATTTATTTCAGATTTCCTCATTGGCAGAGGTATGTGCTGTTCAGGTTTAATTTGACTCATACTTTTCCATTAAAACAAGTGAAAATAAAATGACAGCCTGTGTTTTTTCTGCAGGGTATGGTGTAGCATTTGTAAGAAAAGTAATGCAGGTAAGCATGAGAGCGCCGTTGGGATATGTGCAGTTATCACATGTTGAGTTGTCGTTTGGAACAATTAGAGAGTTCTTGGAAAAGAGTTTATATCACACGTCTCTATAAGTCCAGAGGTTTCTGCAGCTGCATGGGGTTTTACAACCCTGTCTGCAAATAAATAAAGTAAAACGCTGGGACGCTAAATCAATTTGCTACTGATTGCTTATGATTTAATTGGAAGTTTTAGAAATATTTTTTAAAATTTTTAAATTAACCGTTTTTATGTTGGTTTCCCTTTTTAAAGTGAATATAAAATCCAAATGCTTTTGAAATAGATGTTTCCGCCTGTTTACATTTCAGACAACATCCCAGTTTAACTG
This sequence comes from Pseudomugil tenellus, assembly GCA_037177515.1. Lineage (NCBI taxonomy): Eukaryota > Metazoa > Chordata > Actinopteri > Atheriniformes > Pseudomugilidae > Pseudomugil > Pseudomugil tenellus. The sequence goes on from JBAMHX010000015.1 coordinate 4,579,432, forward strand.
GAAACATTAAGATAAAATAATATTAAATAGCAAGTTGGTTCATGTATAACACTAATATTTACTCATGTAAAGAAACTAATTGTCTGACTAAAAATGTGACAAAGTTTTACTTGTGTTGTCAGAAGTTTAGTTGTATAATGCAGAGTGTACACACCTCCCCTCTCCTCTCCTCCTCTTCCTCCTCCTCAGTTTTGTGCCATGGGAGTATCCAGCATGCTTCTCATACCTCTGTTGGGAGCTGTCTCATTCAACACTGCTGTGATCTTTATTTCTGCTGCAGTCGGTGTGTCCACCTTTACAAGCGGGTATGTGGGATCAGACTAAACATTCAGTGTTTGCTGTTCAGGTTTGGTTTATTTTCCATTTGATATTTACTGTTTCAAAATTAAAAGCCATTTCCAGATATTAATAGAGCCTGAGTACAAATATAAATGACTGTCTACTAGTTGTTTTAGTCATCCTCTATAGTCAAGTTAAATATAAAAAGTTGCTGTTTAGAGCAAATGCTAGGTGATTATAAAGCAATTAATAAATTCAGTCTGTGATTATTTTGATTTTTTTAGTGAGTCCATGAAATAACTAACTTCAGCTTTTTCATTTTAAAATGTAAAACTGGAAGATTTCTTATATCCATCCATCCATCCATCCATCCATCCATCCATCCATCCATCCATCCATCCATCCATCCATCCATCCATCCAT
>JBAMHX010000015.1:4597963-4613690 GCA_037177515.1 Pseudomugil tenellus
AAAGGTTGACAGGGGGGGGGAAGGGGGTGGGGGAACACCAGGAGAAAAAAAAAAAGAAAAAGGGGAGGACACCCCCCCCCCCCCCCAAAAAAAAAAAAAAAAAAAACAGGAAAACTTTCTGGAACCTTCAGTCCGATCTTCCGGGTGTGTTTGTCCAACAGACCTATCACTCTCGCATGAAGGCTCTTGAAAAGGAGATGAGAGATTTGACTGTCGAGAACGAGCTGATGCTGCAGGCCTGGCAGAAGGTAAACAGTCACCCCCCCCCCCCCATCCACCCACAGACCAGGCTGAAGGATGCATGTTTTTTGCAGATGGAGCAAGAGCGGGACGAGCTGCTGAAGCAGGAGGCCAAGAGTTCCTTTGACCTGCAGCACAAGACTGGGTTGAAGAAGATGCTGCTGGAGAGGAAGATAGCAGCGCTGACAGAGATGGTGGAGAAGAAAGAGGCCCAGCTGTGTGCCGCGTTGTCTGTCTCCAGCAAGGATCCCATAACCCGCAGCAACGCCGCCAAGAGGCTGGAGGTTCTGTGTCACGCGCACATAAGTGTTGAATAATGGTCCTTCATATTTACATCAGATCCAAAGTTTGATATATGAAGCTGTTGATAGTTTACTAACAGGAAGACACAAGCTGCTTTAAGTGTAACCATGGCAACACACTAAAAAGCAACACTGGCAGTCACTAACATCTATAAGATCAACTCCATACTGATGCTCCAAAATGACCAAAACGGCCTTCCCAACTTAAATGACACGCGTCATTAATCACTTCAGTCATGATGTTTAATGAAACTGTGTAAATGTCACAGTGGTTCCAGATGTTACCCACATGGCTCTTGTTTCATTAAGATTTTAGTTTCTGGTGTTCGTTAAACCTCCTGCATCAGTATGGACGTTTTACATTTCTGGTTGTTAGTGCAAATGGAACAATACTTTATAAGAAAGTGTTTTATAAATGTTTCCATTTTTCATGCAGTACTTTATGTACATTTAATTACATTTTTCTAAGAAGTAAAGAAGACAAAAGCGACATTCCTTCATTTAAAGGCTCTGATTCAGAAAGTAAACCGGACAATTTTAAACTCAAAACGTGTTTCCTGTTTACAGGAAATTCTGGAGTCCAAGCGGGTCGCTGCTGAGCAGGATCCTGAATGTGGAACCAGCCAGAGCAAACCAGACATCTCTCTTCATGCACCAGAAGATCCGCCATCGGATTAAAGGTCAACTGCAAAATGACCTCCACAAACCAAGAGATCATATATTCTTCTGTCTTTTTCTACTTCTCCTTTCATTCGTGGTATCTAATTTTAATGTTAAACTGTTTTAATTGTTTTTAATGAATTAAATAAATAAATAAAAAAAAAACAAATGATATATTCTGAAATGTTTATTAACGGGTTATGGGTCTATCAGGTAAACTCTTGTGTATATAATAATAAACCAAGTCAAACTGCTGCTCTTTGTTTTTTAACCTCATCTAGATTCAGGAATCAGTTAGAAATAATTCACATTTCCTAAATATTGATTCAGGCTCATATTTTTCTCTCTGGTGCCTCTTGGAGGATGAAACATGTGGAACTGTACCTACGATGTCTCCTCAGAGTGAGAAGAGTCAGTTTGACTGGACTGCCTGCAGTCAAGAGGCCTGTACTACAAAGCTAGATTTTCTCTTATTGAGATAACTTCAGGGTTAACTCTGCAATGCTGGTTTACTTCTTAAACTTCTGCGTATATCACTCCGCAGCTAACCTGCCCTGGAAAAGGTTATGCTGTGAATAAGAGTTTCAAAGCACCACCTCCTCATCTGCTCTTATAGAAAAATACCTTTACAGTCTGTCAATACTGCATCATGATAGGAGCTTTAAGAATACTGGAAAAGGTTTGATCTCATCAATGTTGGTAATGTTGTTTTTACAAAGTATTGCACATACAGCTGCACAATTTCTTCCCCCAAACTTCACCTATCTGTAACAAGTGAAAACAGCTCATTGTGTATTCACATTCAGTTCTGGTTTTGTCCAACACTTTTTTAAATTTAATTTAATATTATTTTAAAAATACTTGAAGTTAATTGACATTTACAAGGACATTTGATATTAACAAGTAATTTGTACTCATTGTGATGTATCAATTTTTGATAAAAAAAAAAAAAGTTAGAGGCCGCAGAGGGGACATCAAGGTAGCTGTCCATTAGTAGGGGGATCTGTAAAGCAACATGCTATTTGGGTACTGATCATTTCCGTCTGGGTCATCTGGGTGAGGGTGTATGAAGATTAGAGACCATCATCACTGACGATGTGTCCAAGTAGCACCTGCAGCTGTAGTCTACCTTCAGGATGCCTCCGACAGATGGACACCTCTATCGCTGAAGAATCCACAGAGGCCCTCAAATTCACCTTACAAACACTATAAAGTTCCAAAGAGAAGAACCCCAAGATAGTATGATAAGAACAGTAAATACTTTAACATAAAACCCCTTCATCTCGGTGGAAACTAACAGGACCATAATGATTCATTTCAAACAATTGTCAAAGAGATTTTTTTTAAAGGTAGAACAAAGCTTCACGAGACAAATGATTTATGATTTTTGCTGCTTGGTGCCAGATGTCAGTCACCACAGTAATGAGAGACATAATCCAGAGTCTCTGCTTTTGTAGGACTCTGTGTTTATGTGGTTTGCTTAATGTGGAGAAATCAGCTGGTCTAAAGTGGACACAGTGCTGCTCTCATGTCTTACATTCCCATATAGTTGCTTTTTGCAGTGTTTGGTTTGGATGCCAAACCTTGTTGAAGTCTTTTAGCTGAATTTCTCCCCATTAGTTTGCTATTCTACATGCATTTCTGCCACCTAGTGTGTGAAATTCTGGACTGTAGGATCTCATGCTGCTGTCTGCACAGGGTATGGCAGCCCGGAAGAGATTAAATTATGTTTTATTTTTCTATTAACGTATTTTATTGTTATTATGAACCAAATTGCAAAATGGCATGGTATGTATGTAAAATGCTACTTCAGTGTGATTTATTCTTTATTTTTTATATATTTAACAAAAACGCTTTGGGATGGGAAGCTTTCATACAAACAAAACGTTTCCACATTTCTCCTCCTGTAAGTAGATATGTTTATACTTTAAGCCAAAACTAATTTTGATCAGTTATTTAAAAAACAAACTAAAATGTACAAAAACGTTAGCTGAAAACAAATTATTCTACAGAATATTTTGGATGGATATGATCAACAGCTTGACTTGATATGCAAATGAGAGGGCGTGGCTTCGGGCAGAGTTGATCCAATCAGGCAATCTGTTGATTTTACAAAAAGCAGAATCAATATTTACTCTCCGACCTCCTGTTTCATCTAAATTTCATTTTTCATGTTGACTAAAGATAAACTTTCCAACAGTCCGAGAAACTTCTTTTGAGGCTTGGTTCTGTTCTGATTCAGGTCCAAAGAACAAACACGGCCAGCGGCAGTCGGACTGAGAACCTAAAACCGAATCTTTTACATTTGATCAGAACTGGTTCTGAATCTGGTTTCAGATCAGCTCAGTTCACCGCAGCAGTCCTCTGGAAAGAAGAAACCTGAGCAGAACCCCACAGGGTCCAGATCTCCGTCCTCCTCCATTTTTGGTATGATGAAGATCTCTACCGACTCTGGTGCCGCTGGACCTGTTCAACCAGTACTGTGGCTGCTGCACTCCAGGACGCCCTTCTTGAAGAATGATGAGAAGTCACACATGTCAAAAGAAAAACACCATCTTCATCGGCTTTGAGAGGAGAGTTGGAGGATGACAGCATGACCAGGAACATGTTCTTCAGGTACCGCTGCAGAGGACACGGTGCACAGTGAGGACAGGTCTGATTCTGATAATCAGTTTCAGATTCAAAACGTTTCAAATAAAACATTTTCTTCTCCCAAAAACCTACTACAGGACCTGAGTAAGCAAACCAGTGACCTCATGACCCCATAGTGTAGCACATTTTTACTGGGTCTCTTTTCATCAGAACCTGAGAAAACTTTCCAAGTCTCATTTCAACCTGTCTAAAATCGGACATCTGTCAGTTTTATCTGATCCACTTTCTGTTCAGAAAACCTAAAAGATCAAAACAAAAACAGCATTTCATGTAAAAACATATTCAAAATGTTTTTCAGAGAGAAGCAGCTCAAACAAATCAGCTTTACCTATGTAGTCAATAAAATGTTTGGATTTATAGCTAATCACTTCAGTAAAATAACTTTGATCATTCTCTCAGAACAAACCATTTATATCTGCTTGCTGTGGATCCACATACATCCTGCATGGTGCACAAGTGAAATACTAATCCCAAAGTCTTTAAGTGACAGCAGTGACAGAAAGAATGAACTAAGAATGATTTAATAGGCTCACATAACTAATGATATTCAGTAAAACCTTTTTGGAGAGAAATTTTGGAGCTTTTTGGAGCTCCAGCAGGATTACATCTTAACAAGAACCCAAAATATTGACAGTATTATGAAACTGATTTTAGGAAATGAATTTATGTAATATTTGCATAGATATGCTATTTCAGCGCAATCTTTACTTGTACATGTTGGTGAAAACTGAAGTATGACATTGTGACACACTGTTGGTACTATCTCATTAAGAAAGCAACCATTTCTTTTTTGATTGAACTTTACTTTTATTAAATATAAAAAAGTGGACATTTCATATATTAGCTTAATTACCTTACTTTTAATTAATGTGTAGCTGAAAGGTCTGACCATAATGCACCTAAACTTATGTGATCCTGACCTTAGTAAACCATCTGTAAGGCCAGCATCCTTCCATCAGGAAAACGTTTAGATGAGGCCTCCGTTTTTATCTGTCATATCAAGAAGAGCCTCGAGACTGATGCACGCAAACAAAGTGCTTAAACCAAAGTGTCTCTAAGTGACTGGGCAGAATAGCTTCGAACTTCTGTGTGACAACAGATCACTGAAATGACTCACCCCAGGTTATAACCTAGTACCTTGTCTGTCTGTCTTTCATGTATTGTTTCACTCTATCTTTTAAAGTTTTATGTATGTTCAACTTCTTTTATTCTTCATTATTAAATTTGTATTCTTCTCAATCTAAGAAATCACCTTATCCTTGACAGGTAATATGGCCATTGCACTGTTGTAGCTTGTAAACAGTGTCATAACTGCACTAACAGTAACTTTCAAACTCACAAATCTACCCTGTCTGTTAACTGCTAACTCTCTTTTTTTCATAAATTAAAATGGGCTTTAATTCATCATAAGCAGCATTAAAACCCTCCAACTCCCCCTCTGTGAAGTATGCTGCCCACTTCTTCTCACGTTTAGTTTACATTGTGGATTATGAATTCAGTGGTCCATTGATGGGATCTTTATGTTTCTCTCCAATAGTTCCAGAAAAAGTCGCTAGATTTTTCACTGGTCACTTTTGGCAACACTGAAATTATTTTTAGATATAGTGCTGATGAGTGTGACCACGATGTGTAGGCAGTCGCAACATTTCTTTGTCAATTAAAGGACGATTTTGTATTTTATGGGATGCGCCTACTGTAACACTGAGCGTCGCCATCACACCTGTTCCTCCCGGAAGTCTGTTTTTCACTTCCGGTCTCCGCTAAATGCATTTTTCACATCCTGAATTCTGATCGCAGTGAAGGGAGATGAACAACCGGAGCCCTGAACCGTCATCTACCAATTCGGTTACAGTAGATGGATGGGACACATATCTATCTGTTCTGTCTTCTTTTGATTAAAATGCGACCCTGTATCCATCTTTGAGATTTGGCCATTGTTTGAGTAACGAAAATGTTGTTTTTAAGTTTTTTATGAAGCAGTATTACGTTTTAAAACTGCACTAGTTAATCATTATTGGTAATATTGCCGGAAGGGCGAAACCCACTTTCACATAATTTTATGCAATGGATTATGGAAACAGCTGTCCGCAATGAAAGTGGTGGATAGACACATCGATTGTTATTGTTTACATTTGGTTAATCCTGGTCATGCGCACTAGCCGTTGGCAAAAGATATGGCGTAACCGGGGGCGTAACTCATAGTGTTTACACAATGGAACTTGCAATAAAGCAAAAATCAAGTCGATTAAAAGCAAAAGAGAAACATATTGAACATGTATCAGACAGGGATTCGTGAAATATATAAACAGAAGTTGTATGTGCGTGGTTTCTCGTTGCCTGAGTTAGAAATGGAAGAAAAGCAGTGTGACATTATGTCACACTGCTTTTCTTTGTATTTATATTTTCCATAAAATTACATTTTCTATCAAAGTTCCCTTAAGTTCATTAGTTTCTGTTAACTTTTTACATTTTTGTAGGCTACTTTTACTTTAGTAGCCTATATAGATTAAACATAAAGAAAAGAATTTGAACCTGCAATATAAAATTTATTGAGCTAAAATATTACTGTATCACAAGAAAAGCCACATTGTATTTTATTAGATTACAAATCTCAAGTATGGCATTGAAGTAAATCAGTAATACATGAATTGATAATACTCAAACACACGTAAAAAGTACTTTATTCCACTCAATAATATCACACACTCCAAATGTTTATGCTTCTTTTTATAACTGAAAGGATACATAAAAAGTTAAAAAAGAAAGAAAAGAAAATGACAATAAAGGTGAAAAGACACTTTTAATTCCTGAAAATTCCAAGTCTGTATCTATAAGGTTATTCATTTACACCAGGCATGTCCTGCTCTGGTCTTCAGGAGCCACAATCCTGCATGTTTTCCATGCATCCCTTTTCCAACACACCTGGCTCAAATTGAGTTATTGTTGATGTTCCGCCGTTATTGTACAAAACCCCAGACTGTTGGATCTATTTAACTTTATGCTCATGTGTTGAAGCAGGAATATGTTGAAAACATGCAGAACAGCACCCCTGATTTACACTTTTGACTATATTTATCTATATAATGTCTTAACATAAGTGTTCATATGTTACTATGTTTATCTATAAAAAGAAGTTGAATAAAATAACAGTTCTGCATTTGTTAACTGTGTTGTGTATCCAACACAGAGGTAACAAGGGTAGTCCAGGTTTCATCTTCTGCTTCGGTCTCTTTTGTCTCCTTTCAGACAACTTCGCTTGGTTATTTATAATCTAAAAACACAAAACACATTCATAAGACAGACAGTAAAACAGGTCACACGGACAGATATGAATGATTCTCTCATGATTTACCTACCATGATTACACTAGAAATGCAACTGGAAAGGTTTGGATGGATGATATTCACCACTGAAATTAACTATAAAAAACAGATAATGAAATTATTTACAGTTGTCTCACAAATATGACAATAAAAGACAATACCATGCAAAAAAGTCAGATCCAACACATTGAAAAACATAATTTAGTCCAATAGTTGATGTAAAATTAATCCAGTCTGTGCAATAAATAAAATATGGATCGGAGGATACTTACAGCTCTCTTCCTCATCGGAAAACATACTGACAACATAGCAGGCATAAACTAATCCCAGGAGCTGTGAGAGTGAGCAAAAAAAAAAAACAAAAAAAAAAACAAGAAACTAAACTCAAGCAGTGAAGCGATTTTCTTTTAGAATTTTACAAACTCCTTTTTCATCATAAACATCATCAGAAAGAGTTTTATCAACATCACATGATTAGACAAAACGTGTAAATGGTCCTTTAGTGTGATTCTATCTACAAGGCTGAAGTGTTTCCTGAGGATCTACTAATCTGCTTCCTGCATATTGTCCTTCTGTTGTGAAAGAGGCGAACATGTTGCGCTATTCTAAACACAGAAAGCTCTGACTGTGCGCAGAAACGACATCCTGAAGCTGCTTCAAAGGCTTTAGTTTGCCTCAAAAAGCTACAACGTCCAGTGTCAGTAATTCACATTAGTCAACTATTAAAAGTGAGATTGAAAAGCTCAATTACACAGAAACTAGTGCAACAATAATAACATATTATTCTTAGATGTTGAGTCTTTTTTTAACAATGCAATATGCTGTTGCTAAGCAACAGACACTCATGTGTGTAGATACATATTATAACAAGGATTTTTTTTCCCTTTATGTGTAAAAATGTAATTGAGTCACTTCTGCTTTTATTCTCAACAGTTTAATGATGCAGTGCGTAAAATGAAAGACTCACTGATATGAGGAGCTGGACCACACAGTGCATGATTTCTATATACTGGTATTCAAGCCAGCAGCTCAGAACTGTGGTAAGTTCTGGGTTTTGCTGGATATGCAACCCAACAGAGGGAAGCCTCTCACTCCGACATCCAGGCCCGTTTTCTTTCCACCAGGAGCGATGTGATGACACACCCAGGGAGAGGATATCGCTGTCCTGCAGGGACAAAACCAGCAGATGGCGTGTAGGAAACACATTTCTGCTTCAAGCTTCAGTCACTGCATGGAGCAAACAGTCAAAGAGGAGCTGAGAAAATGGATAAACAGCAAAGATCTGGCCTGCTGTGGTTGTGGGAACTTGATATGGAGTCATGAGTTGACTCTTGTCTGAAGCCACCGATAACCGTTCAATAAAAACTTTACCTGGTTCAATAAGCCTCCAAGCTGTCATGTAGCCTTATGTGCTTATTAAGTTTTACTTTGGCATCCTATTATTACAGGTAGCATGGAAAATAACAGTATAAAGACTAATATCTCCAAATACGTTATGCTTCACTCGGGATATGAAGTTTGAATAAAATAAAATAAAATAAAATAATTGGGCTCAGAAAGTGAAAACAACAATAAACAATATTTAAATAATCTCACAAGGGAAACAAGTAAAAATAAAATGAATATGACAAGCAGTAAAATATATAAAACAGACATTAAATAATTAAATATTTTAAATTAAATATGTTGTCATTATTTATATTAGCTATGATTTGAATAATTAAAACAATTATCTAAATTATGTATACATAAGTAATTGAAATGATCAATTAAATTAATATAACACAAATTATGAAAACATGAAAGCAGTGCAAAATACATTTAACTAATATATTTATTTCTAACATTGTTCCTCCTTTTTTTAAATATAAAACTGACTAAAAATGATTGAATAAAAAGAGACTTGAGACAATGTTTCTACATAGAATGTAGTGTCTTATAGCTTATATATAAAAACATGTTACTTTACACTACATTGCAGTCATTTAGCAGAAGATTTTCTCCAAAGCGACTTACATGTGTTTTTAAAAATGCAATTAAGAGGTTGGCATACACTAATAAGATAATCATAGGAGACATACACCTTCAATATGCTGCCAGTCCATGAGAAAGAGAAATTAGACAAACAACAACAATCACAATCGCCAGTCAAACTAACATCCATGGTTTTGGAACCTGGAGAACCAAAGAGAACCTCAGTATGTACATGGAAAACATATTAACTCCACACAGAAAAGGAGACGGTTTTTCTTAAATCATTTCTCAAGAAAATAATGAGAAAACTAATAGAAAAGTTTGTTCTACATAACATATAAATTGTGTAAAATTATATCAACAACAATTATAAACATATTTTCTATCAGATTGTGGTGTTTAGACACTGAATGCAGTAAAAGGTTTCTTTGTGGTTACAGCCATAGTCCTTTAAGAGTGTTTGTATTTGTTTTGTTGCCATTTCACATCATAACTTCCGATGGAGGCAGAACCTGCTTCATGAGACTTCATTTCTGCAGCTGAGTAGGTACAAACTTTAAAGGCATTTTATTGTACCTGTAACTGAGGCGAGTCCTGAGAGGAACTTGTGACACTGCCAGAGTTAAACACTGTGTTTTAAGGATGTGCTGCAGGGCTCTCTAATTATCTGACACTTAATGTGACCATGTACCTTACCTTTGAAAGCCCTCCGAAATCCAAGTAGAGACAGCTCACAAAGACATTCCAGCCAACCCACAACAAGGTCCACAGCAAATACTGCAAAACAAAAACACAGCAGTGGAAATGAATGAACTTAGACTTCTGACTTATGAAACAGGAGAACTCAAGGAGACCAAAGATAATGTCAATAAGAAGCGTTTTCATTTACACCAGAGGATTACTAGACATTATAGGAAATTACTTCCCACAAACTTTTAAATGACAGTTATCCTTTACAAGACATTATGACAATCCTGGTAATATTAAATAAAATCACATTATGATTAAAATGTTTCAGCAACAACCAATAAGGGTAGGCTGACACTTGCACGACTTTTGGCCACAATTTCGTCGTGGCAAGTTGGTGGCATTTTGGGGCATGAACCGGGAGGCTTCCGCACTGTTCACGTCTAGTTCACGCATAGTTCACAACGAGTACACGAATAGTTCACGAATGCGTGCCCATCGGTGTCTGCATTGACACGAACTGGAACGGTGACTTCACGCATAGGTTGCGCATAATTTACGCACTTCCCGCATTGGCACGAAGAATTTGCGGAATGCGGACGGTGTTGTTCCGAATTCGGCATCCCACATAAAAAGGGGGCTTTGCCAACCTCAGGTCAGTGGAAGAGAGAACATGCTGGATGCCAAAAAAAGATGCCTATAATGTGGCGCGCACTGGAATGCATCCTCCCACATCGTTCCAACGACTTCACATACAGTTGGCGCATAGTTCACGACCCAGTGGCGAATTTTGTTGTGACCAAAATTTTGAGCTTTTCAAAATTTTCCTCCTGACATGGGACGCAGTCACGACGGGTTTACACACTATTCACACCAGTTTACGACTAGTTTGCGCATTGGCACGACTTGAGCTTGTCATTTCAGATGGTTTGATGGAAAATCTCAATCTAATCAATCATCGTATCACTTGGGAATAAACTAACCTCATAAAAAAATTAAGAAATGTCTACAAGAAACTATATTTTTAGGCTCAAATGAACCATTTTAAATATATTTGTGATTGTCAAAAACAAACTCCTTTCAACCACTGAGTGGAAATCTTAATTTTTTATATAATTTCTAAATACAAACAAATAGGAATGTTGCATAAAGATCGCAATGCATTCCTAAGATTAAATAATATCATTTTAATCACATGGATGTATGTTCATCCTGCCTGTCTTGAGCCTTTTGCCTTTGTTTGAATCATCATTTATGCAAGTCCTCTAAAATAAACACAAACGACACAAAGCGACAAATTTGACCTGTTTAAGGGTTAACAGCTGCAAAAATAATGGATAACATCAAAGACAAGCATGCGAGATTGTTTGCATCTATCCAATTTTTCAATGCTCCAGTCACAAACATGCTTGTCACAATAGCTAACAAAGGCTCAAAGCTAACTTTCTGTTTTAACAGCCTGCAAATTCAGCAAATGCAAATTCTTAAATGCGCCCCCTTGTGGAATATTTTGGTAACTAGTGTAGCACGCAAGTATGATCACAACGGAGCTTTTCGCCTGTGCCAACACAATGTCATAAAGTAAGTTTATAAATAAAAAAAAAACATTAAAATTATTAGTTTTCCATTTTACAGACACATTATGTAACCACCAAATTTCACATTCTGGATTCGTTTGGAGGAAAAGAGACATCTATGTGCATTTCTGGAGCTGTTGGTCTCCAGCAGCATCCAGAAGCTAAACAGGTTTTACTTTATGCAACGCATCACACAACAACAAACTGATTAAAACAAGCTGTTGTCTGAGCACTGTGACAGATTCAGCAAAGAAACACAATAACATATTATCAAAGGAATTAAAAGAAAGAAAAGTAACATTGCAAGAGATATGACAAGAATCATGATAAGACTGTCTGTGAGAACAGTCTAGGTATATAATACAGATGGAGATTCGCTGTAGAAAGGTGTTACGTCACGGAGAAAACCAGCAAAGGTTCTGTTGTTGGGTTACAGGTAGGTGGTGAGAAGACAAGCAGCAGGCAGCCAGGATGAGGATTAACTGGGTTTTATTAACAACACTGACACTATGCCTAACAAACAGACAGATTAATTTAATGATCCCACAACTAAACAGACCAAACAAGGGACTTAAATGGGAACAAACGAGGGACAGGTGAACATAATTAAGACAGGTGAAACTAATGAACAAGACATGAAGCAAAAAAACAGAAACATAGGACAAAACAGGAAGACTACAAAATAAAACAGGAAACCAAACCAACAAAACCCATCAACCCTAACATCTGTAGTGTATCTTTAAACTTTAATTAAACTTTTTTGTGCTTGCTGGGTGCTAATGTTGATTGAGTGTTCTGCTGTATGTATATTTAACACAAGCTATGGGTTTTTATAACTCGTTGCATGAGAGTAAATACACAGTTCAACAACAACATTACAAAACAACTGAGAAATAGTTAAAAAAGTCTTTACCATCATAATGTATTGTGATCTGTACTGGATGGCTCCAAATAGGCCTAAAATGACCATGATGATGTGAAAGAAGTTGATCACGATAGGAGCCCACTGGTAGCCGAGGAAGTCAAACACCTGCCTCTCCACGGCCGTTATCTGCAGCGTTAACAGAAGCAGAGCTCAGACGCAGAAAGACAAACCTTTATTCAACCAGTTTGTGTTGTGTCATCTTCCTTTTTGTGTGAGTAAATGTTGTCAAGGCAACAGAGCCACAAGAGACAAAGCGTGCTTGGGTTGAAGGACGTGTCCACTGAAGTCAGAGATGAAGGGGGGCAGGGTGGGAAACACAGGAGGAGGAGGATGGTGGGTGCAGCCCTTTGTTGTCTTGTTTGATGATGGTAGCGGGCTGCATGGTGCTGTTTATTTGCATTTTCAAATATAAGAAGTTAAAAGTTTTGTTAATACTAAATCTAAAGTCAAGAACCAAACAAGGTTCATTTTAGTGTAAAAGAAAATCAAGAAAACTTGAAATAATTTACTTTAAGAAAGAAGAGCCAGTGTTTTTCTTTCTTCTTGTTTTTCTTCGCTGTAATTATTAAACTTTTAATTACAGCTAAATTGATAAATCAGTTGAATTGCAACAGGTTTCATGATTTCATGATGAATTTAGCTTTTAAATAAATTTTGCTCCGCAGTTAAAGTTTTGAGGTTACACATCAGATCATGTGTAAAAGTTAAAACCCTTAAAATTGGAATAAACACTTTGTTTATTAAAACCATAGACAGCAAAAAACAACTTAGTTTTAATGATCGTTGATGTGAACCTGCTGGGGTAACTTTCTTTGAGCTGTAAGAAGTGACAGAGACACGCTGGTGTGATGTGTTTATGTCAGAGCATCAAGGTGAAAAACATCTTACCAGCTGTAGGCAACACAGGAGGATCAGCGCGCATCGTCCCGAGCAGCATCCCATCTTCCTCTCCTCTATGTGGTCTGATGATGAGGAAGAGGAGGATAAAAAGTGACTTTTTAAATGCTCTCAAACTAAAGGACTGAACCTTTGTAGTTTTGCATCCATTGCCAGATGTGGGAAAAGCACACAACCCACTTTACTTCAGGAGGAAAACAGTACGCTGTCTCCGCACGAGCGCTACAGAAAAGGGGGAGGGGAAGGCTTGGTATGAGGGGTGATTAATGCCACGGTGTTTAGGAGAGGGCTTTAAATGGCTTTAAGATAGTGGAAGTTTAGTGTCTGTCAAGCTGGAGACATGTCTCCACTCTTCCTTAAATTGGACCAATTGGTTTAAATGATGTTTCTGTCATTTTCTCATTAACCTGCCACCTCTCCTTCATAGTAATACACAAATCATCATCAGATGGCTCAGTGGCACCATGTGTGGATCATGGGTGTGCTTGTTCATGGTGTGTTCCCCAAAACATTGTGTCTTTAAAACAGCGTCAAGCCAAATGTTTATCATCGTTATTTTTAATCTTTTTTGGTACTTGTATTTATGTAGGAAATGGAAAATAGGAATGAGAAGCTATGCTTCTATTACTCCTACAATTACACAAAGCCTAAATATCACATTAAAAATCCTCTAATGGAAATATCTACATTTTAAAAAAAAAAACTCAATCATAACTAAAATGTTTTTATGTTTCATAAAATGTTTCAGACATTTGGTATAGAAATATAATAGAAAAGTATAGTAGAATCACTTTTTCTGCATTTACGCTTCCCATAAATGTAGCAGGAATGCACAGTGTGGAGCAAACAAGAGGAAACACAGAACTTAGAAAGGGAAATGAGAAAAATGGAAAGCTGTGGCAAATTTTCCAAAACAAGTAGAAAATCCTGAAATAGCCTTACTCAGATACCGTACATGAGCTTCAATTCTCTTAAAATCTAGTCTGCTGAACGAGATGAAAATGCAGCTTATGTACTAAACACTGTTGAAACACTTGCAATAAATAAATGAAACTTGTATTAAAACGTGAACATCTAGTGGTACAAATGGGTATAGAAATACATTCTAATGCCAAATGTGTTGTGAATAGATGTTGTTGTGGACCAAGATAATTCCAGACACAAAAATATAAATGTTTTTTTTATCTTAGAGTGGATTTTAGTGGCCTTAGTTTCACTGATGACTGCACTGTAGATAACTGCTTTGTAATGTGTCCTTCGAAGAGAATAAAACTGTTATTTTATTAACATTTTTTCAAATAAAATATTAAAATTTTGTGTTTCTGACCTTTGTTTTGGTTAAATGAATTGGTATCATGTAATTAAAAAAAAGTGACAACATTGTTAAAAAACAAATTTCATAGTTCTAACTTGATGTTTGTAAACATACAATAAGGTGGTTTCTCCTTTTCTCCCTGTTGTCTGGCAAAGCATGCGTTGACATGCTGTTCGTTACAAACAGGTAAGTGTTTCAGAACATTTGATTGTTTATGGGCAAACTAATGAAGAATTACCCTTCTGGGACTTATTAGGTTTTTTCTCATCTGAAATAACTTGCAAACTGTTCAAAACTAATAAGAATGAGTCATGACTGGCATTTGTGCAGTTTGTCACATGATGATTCTTGGTGAAGAATGCTTTGTGTCAGTTCACACAAACACCTGAGGAGCTGTTCTATACCGAGATATTCTAGATATCTTGCATACAGCAAACGATCCTTCTGTGGTGGTAAGTGATGGGCAAGAAAAACGAAAATGTGCTGGATTGTCAGGGATAAACACAGAAAGCACCAGAGAGGTGATAAGAGAGGAAAGTTATCAGTTTCTGTTTTTATTTATTTGCTCTACTGCTCCAACTTGCTTTCTCACACACACATATAAGTCTAATGTTTAAGGCGAAAGTATTTGGTCTAAGGGATTTTCTCATTTAACCTTTTTTCTATTCAGCCACAAAGAAACATGGACATTTTGTGTAACATTTTACTGAATAGTATTTGCTGTATTTTCACACCATTAACCCAGAAATATGCCCCACGGTTCCTCTGTCTTTCTGACCAGGGCATGGATTCACCCTCATACAGCAACACCGTTATCTGCACCCTGATAGGTGGGTGTTCTTCTTCACTGCTAAAATAACTCCAGCAGGTGGTGGTAGTGGTGGGGCTAAAGGCTCCAAAGGTAGGAGAGTGGTAGTCCGCAGACAGTGACACCACTGGCATTTGATTATTATTATTAATTGAATTAATAAAAGTAGGAATAAAGTTTCTTATTTCACTTGCAGAGTTTAAATTAATCTAAAGTAGAATAAACAAACTTGCAAGAGTTTCATTTGCAACTCTTGATCTTTCTGGGGAGAATAATTCATTTTTATCAACCCTATAATAATAATAATAATAATAATAATAATAATAATAATAATAATAATAATAATAATAATAATAATAATAATAAT
>JBAMHX010000015.1:4613790-4625651 GCA_037177515.1 Pseudomugil tenellus
AATAATAATAATAATAATAATAATAATAATAATAATAATAATAATAATAATAATAATAAAAATAATAATAATAATAAAATATTATTATTAAGACCCCAACTTAAAGTATAACTTACAATACAGTAATTTATTTTGACTATAAATTCAGTACAATAACTGCATTGTTTTTGATTTATGACACTGCTTGACTTATTTGTGGATACTCTAAGATGTCCACATATGACAATAAGCTACAACATAAACAATAATTCCCTTATTTAATTAATACAACTTAGATTGTTTTTTTTACCACAAACCAGTGGGAATGCAACCAATGAGGGACCCTCCTCATCTGGAATCAGACCCATCAGACCTCCTCGCACTTCCCCTTCCCTCCGAAGGATGACGCTAGAATCAAAAAGACAAATGCATTATTGGGGGGTCTCCAGCTCTGCCTGTGTCACATGGAAGCACAGTAGCTGAGCCGAGGGGATGCGAGCGTAGAGATGGAGGGGGCTTGAGGGACCGTGCAGGAGAAACCTGCCACTCGGAGATAATTTTGGAGAAGAGGCTGCAGCGGCATCAGACAGGCGGGTTAACGCTTCCCAGCTTCCCATCCTGGCTGGGGGAGCGCAGACAGGGCGCACGAGGAGGTCAGCGGGCGCTCAGAGGATGCCACATGCAATATGCTGCATTCCTGTTTTGTGAAGCCCGGAAAGTCCAAGTTATCGCTTTTGATTGATTATGCTCGCGGGGAGCGCCTGGTCCGAGGGGAAGCAGAGACTGAAGGAAGCGAGCAGGGCTGATGCTGCCTCCACAAACCTCTGAGCTGAGTGAGTACAGGATGCTATACGCAGTGCTGTGCCTGTAGCTGTGTGACAGGCTGGAGGGAGGTAAGAAGGGAGGAGGGGGTGTTGGGGGGTCAGTCATATGTGTCTATAGATTCGGCTGGATAAGCACGCGCAGCATCTTTTATGAAGCAGGGAAATGCAGCCTGTCGCTGTGCCTGTTTTTTCTCTTTGTGCTGGCCCTGCCTTTTTCTGGTCATACATTTTAATACACAGACACGTGCGCACCCACCTCAGTTTTACTGCATCGCCTTCATGTGTTTTTATTTATTTATTATTATTTAAGCTCCAAATGAGCGGATTGATTAGAGAAGTTTATTGTGATTTAGCAAGAAGGAGAGGATGGAAGCTGCAGATCACGCGTTTTTCTGTCACCGTGGAGCGTGTACAGATCATTAACGTTAGACCTTCCTATAAAATGTGCTGTACCCCCTCCTCATCCTCTCCTCTCCCTGCCTCCCCCCTTCCGCACTCGTGATGGAGGGGGGTATGGGGGACTGGCTGTGTCGTGCAACTTGCCACCTGACCTCGGGGACACAGCATCCTCACTTTGATCTGGAAATTAATCGGAAACGCTTTGATGATTAAGGAAGAAAAGAAGGAAAAAATTCTCCTGCTAGAGGCTCAGTGAATCCCCCCCCCGCCCCCCATAAAACCATGAAAGCACTACCACAACAGCCTTTTTTTTTTGTCTCATTTTCTGTCACTGCCTATAGCATCCACCTGCACCCCCCCATCATCTCCCAAGTTTCCATATAAAACCCTCCATGGTATCATTTAAGTCTTGGTTTCTAACCTGTTGTCAGCAGCATCACTGCAGTTTTAGGTGTCAGAGCTCAGAGACGAGGCGGTCGGCCAGCATCCCAACCGTCAGCTGTGATTGATGCTTGCTGAGTGTGTACCATCATGAGCCACATACATTAAACCTTCACACACACACACACGCTTTAAATGACGGTGTGTGTGCTGAGACCCACAATGTGTAAACACAATGCTTATGATGTTCCCAGCATGTTTGCTGTTGTCTGAAGGTTTCAGCACGTTGGGCAGGATGCAGCTTGTGCGATCACATGACATTCTAGTTGTTCTGTTATTTATTTATCACATTTCTAACGTCCGTTGGTGTTTGTGCGACAGGCAGCGCTGCACAGATTAACACAGAGCCTCTTCCACAGGCTTCAGCTTTCTTCCTCACAGGGGCATGGTTAATCGTTGTTGCAAGCAAACATTTGACCTAATTCACATTCTCACACAATAGCAGTCGCCCCCCCCTTCCAACACACGTGCACACACTCACACACGCATTGCTGTTATTTGTGTCACACTGAGGGTGAGGATTTTGCTCCACATGAACTCCCAGGTGGTTTATGAAAACCTGAGCAGATTGGCATTGAGGCCACTGCTGGCTGGTTCGGCCTGTTTGAAAGGAGCTCCAGGTTTATTAATAATGAAAACACATGTAAATGCAGCGTGTGTTCTTAGACTAATTAAATGCCTACCAGTGTAGATTGCTGCTAGGGCTAACTGCGTTCCTTGAAATGCATTTTATGAAGATTGCATGTTAAATCCTTGTTCCCCATCATGGCCTTGTGCAGAGTGGTGAGCAGAAAGCATGAATGTTCTCCAAAAGCAGCTGATTTATGTGCAGTCATCCAAATGTGTAAATCAGCATGCTTCAATGTTTTCTAAAGACACTGAAATGCTGAGATTAGATCCAAGTCAACAGGTGACCTGGAACCAACCCATACTTTCATGATGAAGTGATTAAATGTTTGTGGTTCATAACAGCAGAGAAATAAATCATTTCCTTCTGTGTTTATATAATATGACAAACAGACAAAAAAATTCATAGAATCATTATAATCTAAGACAAGAAAGTAGCACAATTCACACCTATAAACCCAGAAAAGCATAATCCCTTAGGTAGGTTTGCTTTAAAATGAGTAACCAGAGAAATATGTATCAGCAACGGATATAACCAGCCAAGATCCAAGCTTACCAACAGCCTTTCAACACAGATTCTATTTTGTTGCTTGTCTTGAGTGAAGACTGAGCTTTTGAAGCGGATGTTGGTGATTGGTGATGCTCCGGATTCTCTCCACATGCAGGTATGGCCTCGATGTCAGCAACACCTTGCAAATCTGCACCTGCGGGACGTTCAGGGGAGCACTTGTAATGAGCACGCTGAGTGCCACAGGCAGGAAGGAGTGGGGTCTTTGTTTAGCAGAAAGCCAGCCGATTGAAGGCTATTTCTTCCTCTCGCTTTATGCCTTCTGTCCAATTGGTTGGATCAGACGAAGCAGCTCTCGGGCCAGAGATTACACTGCAGTGCTGAGGCGTCACTCTGAACACCGCAGGCAGAGGCAGGGGGATAGAGGGAAAGAGTAATGGCCAAGGAGGTGTGGATGCACTAACGGACACGGGGAAGGGATGGAAAGGAAATTAAGGACAGGAAGCATCTATGGGAAATGTGACAGCCTCTTCTTATCATCTTCCTTCAGTGTCTTCAAACACCTGCCACAAGACTCCCACGCATATCTTCCTCCCTCTTCTCCTTTCTTTCCTCCACACCTACACCTTTCCCCTTTCTTCTCTCTCATTACTCTCTCTGTCTCCACAGCTCAGCTCTGTTGTCAAATGAACACAGATACAATTATCCTGACACGGCTGCAGCTGTGAATTGAATCATTGTCTCATAGATGCATATTGTGCTTTAAATCCAAGCTGATCTTCCAGACTGCTCACTCAGGAAGTGCTCTGGTTAAAGCGAAGAGCTGCCGGATGTTTTAGTGGCATTTAAAGCAGGTTGCAGACAGCGACTGCTCTTCAAACACTTTTTGATTGACATGCTGGGAAAACATGTTCACTGTTGCAAAGGCTTTCCAGAAACAGGCTCAAAGAAGCAATTATGTCGGGTATCAGCTGCTTAAAATAGATCATACTAATAACAATCAAAGTGATTTGAATTAGAAAACAAAGCGTTTTTCTCTCACTGGTTAGGACACCTTTAAGTTAGAGGATCTAAGGCAGCGTGCAAAGAATCACTAGCAGGCCTATGTATGAACTCGTGGTGCAAATTAGATTTCATGCTGAGAACAGTTAGGTTCATTTCTGCTTGTCTACTGAAAGAAATGCAAATGACCAAAAGACTTCAAAACTTCTAAGGCACAAAGCATGAACATACTGCTTATATTGTGTATGATTAAACAGTTTTTTTACATGAATACTCTGAAGAATTGATTTTATAAAGGAAAAAAGTTTACCATGTGCATGAAAAAGAGGCTTTGCTATACTGAATGGTGATTTTAATGCATTCACTGGCCATTCTGCAGATGACATTAGCATTGCTATCATGTTTTAGAAAACCCTTTTTGTATTCATATAGCTTTCTGAATAAACCTTGTGTCCACTGTACAGTATGTAGATTGTTATATCAATACCTTCCTCCTGCTACTTCAGGGTAAATTTCTCCACTGCTGAATAACTTCAGGATGCTTTTCAGCTGCACTTGTCTATAATCTCATCAGTCACATTCACTCCAGACTGCACTGATAATGACTGATGGATGGATCACCATGAAACTTTGCTAATTTCTCTTATAGTATATTATACCAGACTTTCCAAACATGCTCAGTCACAGCTTCAGAAGTTGATATAGTTAGTTGATATCCTCAAACTAGACGTTTAGCCCTTCCAGTAGTTTTTATACTCTGAGATGTTAATGTTTGAACAAGAAAGTAAAGCTGTATGGTGACAGTTGAAGCCCAATGTAAAAGAATAGCATGAAGAGCCACTGGTAGCTGGAGCCTATCCCAGTAATCACTGGGTGAGATGCGGGGTACTTTCTGGACAGGCCGCCAGTCCATCACAGAGAGACAAGCAATCAGTCACAAACGCATTCGCTCCTAAGGACTATTTAGAATGACCAGTCCACCTAATACGCATATGTTTGGATGGTGGGAAGAAGGAGTATCCAGAGAAAACCACGTTAACACGGGGAGAACACGCAAATTCCACACAGACAGGCCACTGTCCAACCCAAAGCTAGAACCAGCAACCGGCTGCAGTGCCAACCATCACACCACCGTGTAGCTCCTACCATATTTCAGTTCAATATTTATTTATTGGGACTGGTTTGTGAGGCACCTGCACATCAACCAGGGGATGGATAGCTCAAAGACATCATGATCCGAGGACAGAATTTACCGGTTTCCTTCAGAGAGCTTGATGTTTTTTTTATTGACTCTGTTGGTGACAGGAGAAAGAATTCAGTACAGGGATGTCTGAAGTCGGTCCTCGAGGGTCGTTGTCCCACAGGTTTTCCATGTATCTCTCCTTCAGCACATCTGGCTTCTATTAAATGGATCCTGCAGAAAATTAAGTTCAGCACATTGAGCGATTTGGCTTAAGTGTGTTGAAGCAGAGATTCATGGAAAACTTACAGGGTTGTGGCCCCGGAGGGCCGGAGTTGAACACCCCTGTCCTAGCAACTCTGAGATGATTTCTTCCTTGTTGGTTTTACTTCAGATGGCCAAGTCCCGACAGGAGGTTTAATTCTGAGTCCTGCATGAGGCCATGTCTTTTATTATTTTTTTATTTTAGATGGCTAACTGTAGGCGACATGTGGTTAGGTTTAGACTTTTAACTGGGAAACAACCCAATTTAACCCAATTCACAGTTAGGTGATTGGACTGGAGCCTATCCCAGCAATTAGCAGACGAGGGGCAGGGTTTAGCCTGGACAGGTCGGCTCTTTGGTTAGGTCTATGGAAATACAGATACATCCATCTACTTTCTGCTGCTTATCCAGGATCGGGTTGCACAGTCAGCAGCGAGGAGGGAAGCTCAGACTTCTCTCTCACCAGTCACATTTGCCAACTCACCATAGGAGATCCCGAAACATATAATCCCTCCAGCGTGTCCTGGGTCTCCCTTGGGGTCTCCTCCCGCAGGGATGTGCTTGGAACACCACCAGGGAGGTGTCCAGGAGGCATCCTCACCAGATGCCACCTCATCTGGCTCCTCTCGATGTGGAGGAGCAGTGGCTTTACTCTGATTCCCTCATGGATGACCAAGCTTGTCACCATATCTTTAAAGACGAACACAACCACGCTGTGGAGGAAACTCTTTTCAGCCACTTGTATTTGCGATCTTGTTCTTATGGTCACAGCTTGTGAACGTAGATGAGCGAAGGAGCAAAGATTGACCGGTAAATCGAGAGCTTTGCCTTTGGGCTCAGCTCCTTCTTCATGCAGAGTCCGCATTACTGCAGACGCCGCACCAATCCGCCTGTCACTCCATCCTTTCCTCATTCATGAACAAGACCGTTGTTAAAGATACTTCCACTTCTGCACCTGGTGCAAACCAAAAGAGGGCACTCCACCCTTTTCTGACTAACAACCATGGTGTTGGATTTATAGATGCTGATTCTCATCCCAGTTGCTAGAAAATACAGATTAAACTAGAAAAGCACTCAGAGCACCAGGCAGTTACTTTCCATCTATGTTGGGATGTTTTCGTCCTGCGTTTATTTTATATGTATATACTATTAGATTCCTTGATACATTGATTATGAATCCACAGTGACTTGACTGTATTGTGGTTTTTGTTGGAGATTTGTAATGAAAATTGTAAATATCTCGTCATTTTTTTTGCACTGTATCCAGAACTTTGCCAGATGTAACTTTGATGAAACCCATTGGGAACTTCTCCTGTATTGTCTGGCCAAACACCCTGACTATTTATTGTGGAGATATATGCTAAAAATGTCTCTATGTCACAATAAAAAAGAAAAAAAATCCTGGATCCAGATGGTTATCCTGGTCACTCCCAGAATGTAGCGGAGTCTAAGTCAGACGGAGAAAAACAAATCATGAAAATATATCCAGGAGTTTCTGCGTGAAGTTGCGAACAAACAGAAAGACAAACAAACAGACATGTAAACAAAACCTCCTCCACAACCTTAACTTACAAATCAATTTAGTCTTTAATAAGCTGTAATCTTAACTCTTGGAACTGGTTTATTTTAATCCCGAATAAATCAAAACTGGAGCTTTTTAAGCTAACTCTCAGCAAGCAACATGGAGTTATGTCAGCTATAACAACTGCTTTACTTTGAGCCTCATCTTAAACCTGTCTCTGAAACTCTGTCGTGCGCTGATGTATAGAGCTGCAAACATGCCACATTCTGTAAAATGAATGCCATTTTAATCTATTAATAAGCCAATATTATACTTGCTATTATTATCTGCAATCTTGCTGGTTCCTTATATAAGGCAATTTTTATTAATTGGCCGATCTCTGAGAAGGCCTTGAGACGACATTGTCGTAAAATGGCGCTATACAAATAAAGTTGAATTGAATTGAATCTGCCCATTATGGCTCATATATTGTGTTTTTGTTTGGAACCACAGTTGTCCAGTTCCACAGAGATTAACATTGTCATGTGTGCTCCAAAACCTGACACACATTAATCAGTCATTGTGCAGAACTGAATTTGCTCCTGGATCCATTTAATGTAGGCCAGATGTGTTAGAACAATGATACATCGATAGCCTGCAGGACAGCGGCCATCGAGGACCCACTGCTATGTGCTCGCAAGCTGCAACATGCATGTTAACCAATGTGCTTGTTTTAGGGGCCTCACATGTCATCTAACATGATCTCAACAACTTCTGTTGTTGCTACACTTATAATTTTGTTCACACCCTACAAATTTGGTGACCCTATTGGTCTCTAATGTGCTCCTGTGTGAAATCCTCTGGTTTAGTAGTGTAAAATTTAGGAAAATATATGAACAATTGAACTGCCTACACAACGATGTGAGCGTAAACAGCAAGTCTGTTTTGCTTATCTTCAAAATGAATGCCGGAACAGCTAAATGGAGCGCACCATCTCCATATGATTTATAGCCATTTGCAGTCTGTTTGACTTCTGGACTCTATTGTCAGATCAATAGGGCACTTGGGTAGCAGATAACAGAGGGAAAATAAAACATTTCTGCATAATTGGTGAATTCTAACCAACTTCATCATTGTAGAATTGGATTTGGCCTAAATGAGCAAACCTTGGCAGGAATATCAACAAAACAGAAAAGTGTGTTACAGTTTTGCTGCTCTCAGAGTTCTTTATTTATTTAATGGTTAATTTTTAGCTATTTGGTGCATGGAGATTAAATTCTTTTTGCAAACAAAGCGTCTGCAATCCAAACTAAAACATACACACAAGCCCAATGAGGAAATACAACAATGATCTTTAGATATGAGGAGAATAAATAAAATAAAATGGAAACGCATGAAATGACACATCACAGGTTTGTTTTCATTGATGGACAGAAAACATGAACACAGATGAAAACACTGTCACAATAGACAGATGGTGTGATTTGACAGAGATTAGACTTGTTTGTGTGGTCTTTCAGTATCGCTCTGCATTTTTATTCTTTTTTTTAACATATTACTCTGCCAAATATTTCTGACAAACAGTGAGGAGCACAGAAGCGAAAGGAGAAATATTTCTGTTGCTCACTCTGCTTTCACATTTGTCTCCGTCAGAGTTTCAGGCTCCTCAGCCTGCTGGCATGTTTCAGCTTTGCTCTGACTCATTGCGGCTCTTCAGTATGTTTGTTTGTTCTTGTCACAGTGATTCAAATATGGTAATTTTGCATTTACCCATATGGAGCAAAACGATCCAAACTCGATTTTATTTGTGTATTTATCTGTTAAAAGGATCAAATTCAGTTTTTAATTGTATATAAATATTCCTATAGCTACATAGACACCTGAATCAGTGCTGGCGAGCAGGTGTGCTGCTGTATGTAACTGTGACACACAAAGCTCAGTAATCCTTCAAACAAGCTAAAGCAGAAAGCGCATGCCAAAGGCACAATGTCTGTTCACTTCACTGCTCCTGTGTTGGATGGGAATTCACATTGTCGCTCTTTGCGAACTGCTGCTTCTGTTCTGCTTTCTGTACTGTGAATATTTTACTTCTGGTTCTGCTGCTTTGTTAACCTCCTTAATGTTTCGTAAAGGTTAGATAATTCTGTAATTAAGCCCTTCTCTGTGTCTGCAGATCCCAGTGAGATCGTGCCACTTCCCTGCGTGGATGAGTGTAAGGGTGTGAGTGTGTGTGTGTGAGAGAGCAAGTGAGCGCCAGCGCTCCCACATGGCCTCCATGCAGGACGGGCTGAACTTCACGGCTCCTCCCTACAGCAAGGTCCTGCTGCTGGGCGCTATCGCTGCTGCCTCAGCCTTTGTTGTTACGATTCTCATTGTGGTGCTCTGCGTGGGCTGCCAGAGGTAAGTCATATGTTTAACCACACACACTCTGAGTTTATATTTACACATGCATGTGCTGAAAGAAACAGTCAAATCTTTTCCTCAAGCAACCGTAGCAATTCTATAAACTACTACTACTTCTATAAACTTCTATAAACTACAACAGTCTATAAACTACTTTGTTGTTATTATTCTAAGATATATTTACATCATTCAAATGCTGCACTGACAAGATTTTACTGTATTATTCGGTGTGTGTGGGACTATATTTGACTTTGGGTAGCTTAGCACAGGTGATGACTGCTATCTATCCAGAATGTACTCCTCTTACCTGATAGCCACTTGGATAAGCTCCAACGACCCTCTGACCATGTGTTTGAATAAGCAGATATAATCGATGGGTAGATGAATGTATGATTAGTCTGGTGTAGTCATTTCAAATTTATAGTCAGGCATCTTAAATAATAGAAGAGATGTCTTAAGGCTTCATAACCAAATCTCAGTTCCACAGAGGAATTTATGAGGTAATGCTTATGTGGCAGGACAAATATTGATTGTTTCAGTTTAAGGACCTGCTTTTATGTGTTACTATGCTGGATCCACATGCACAGTAACATTGTGCATGTGATAGCTAATTATCTGGATATTTGTAGCTCTAAGCATCTCTTATAGACTTCTTTTTAGCATTCTGGTATCAAGTATTAGCTAAGAAACTAAGATCATAGAATGGACAGTATTCACAAAACGCCTCAATCTTAGTAATGAGATGATTAATCCATCTCAGGATGGGTGACAGTATTGTAGAGAATATTCTGTACAATTTGTACAATCCTTTGGTTTTTTTTTAGCTGTGTGACTATTTTTGTGAACTGACTTTTATAATCACACTCATAGGACTAATGAAGGTCATGCAATGAATTTGTTTTAACCTCAACACCTCATCCAAAAGTTATTGGGTACAAAAATGTAATTATTTTATTCTGAAACCTTTTTTGGCCCTTTAACAGAATGTAAAAAAATAGATAAATAAAATACTGATGATCATTTTTATATATGAGCCAACTCAGATCCTTCAGTGCTGCTGTCTGGGAGTGTTGAAGATGGAGATTTCCTGTTGCATCACACCTGACTCAAATCCATGGGTGCACATGCGTGCAGAGTTCCTGTTTGTCAGGTGTGTTGTAGCAGGGAAACGCTCAACACCAGAGTTGTTCAACCCTGATTTATTACTTTCTGATAGGTCAGGATTGTGCAACACAAATATTAGATTGTTTGCAAAATGGTTTTGTCAAGCAAAGTTTTGCCATAAAATAATGAAATAGGTCTCAGAAACATCTGATATCAAATATGACACATTAAATGAATTGATACTCATAATACTGGACAAAAGTTGGACTGTGTCTATAAACGTGCTTTGAGAATACACTGGGAAGACTTTTATTGAGTTTTGGCTCTCGTTTACCTGGTCACAGAGTTTTGAACGAAACCGCTAATGTTTGCGAACAAATACCTGAGGGAAATTTTCTTGAAAAGCAACCGTGTGCAACCATGACCTAGAATCTTTTGGTGATGATAACATCCTTTTGTACTTGTACATAGAGGCCCTCTTTACATTGACAAACAGCACATGAACAACAACAAAGGCAGACCTGCATTTTCTGTTCGAACTTCTGAATCTGAAACTCTATAAAGCCAAACGTCATGTTTCTTTTCATATTTCTTACATTTTGCGTTACTTTATGGTTGAAACTTTATTCAAGACCCTGTTGAAACTGGATTCCTGATTAAAGATTAAACAATAATTTTGAACTGTCACATGGTAATAAATACTAAAAACACCAAAAATATATATTGTAATTTTTTTTTATTTACTGGTAGTTAAAGGCTGAAATAATGACTTCAGACTTAAAATATCTGACTTTTCTGAATATTTGTTCTCATATTGGGCAATATTTATGCATCAATACATCTCTACACAAGCAAATGGTTACCAAAAGAGACTCCTGATTAGGACCAGGTAGCAGGTATGATGAGCATGAGGATGAGGAGGAAGGCACACGGGGTATGTGATTGCAAATTTACCACCCACAACAGGTCTGGTGTGCACACGTTGACTTTTCCATCTGCACAGAGATCGTTCTGTTGTTTAAATGTTATTTTTTGTTTATGTGCGAAAAGAAAGATTTGGAATTTGTGTAGAAATGATTATTTTGTAAAATACGGATAAAGATTAAAAGTAAAAAAATTTTTTTGCTAAAATAGATCTGAGGTTTCATTTTGCACAAAACAATATAGTTAGCTACATGAGTAACTGTGCTTAACTACAGTCCAGTACTGGTATGCACGCATGTAAATACACTGCAATGTCTTTCTCATATGTACAGTCACAAGGTGACTCAGTGACACATGGACAGTGATTCAGACTCAAACTGCAACACGCTCAGATGTGAATCCGTGTTGGATCCTTTATGACAGAGTGCTTGTGTTTATCACAGGAAGGGGAAGACACACAATGTCCCTGGTGAGGGCGGAAAACATCGTCTCATGGACATGGTAGGTACCAGGCAATATGCTTCTTAGTAGTGTTTATACTGCAGCAGAGGTAGCCAAAGCCACTCAGTTCACCAGGGAACAATATCATGCAGAGGACACCTTTTTCATCTTAATTACTGCTTAACTGGCCCTGTGTGTGTGTGTGTGTGTGTGTGTGTGTGTGTGTGTGTGTGTGTGTGTGTGTGTGTGTGTGTGTGTGTGTG
>JBAMHX010000015.1:4631016-4645251 GCA_037177515.1 Pseudomugil tenellus
ACCTGCAATCACTGTTAAGCTGTCTGTAAGCAGAGCAGGAATGTGATCACTTACGCAAGGACAAACTCATAGATCAGGCACCTAGATGACATCAAGTCGGTCGAGGGAAATTTTTAAACATCACCTCTTCTGACTGTGATGTCTGACGTATTGTCAAGTTAAACCAGTAGATCTGTCAAATTTTTTACTGGCCACCCAACTGAAGCACGCTGCACAGGAAAAGTGCATTTTTCTCCATTATCAGCTGTGTCATTTTCTGTTCCGTGGTCATTTGTGACAATAATTCTTTCGCTATTCTTAAACAGGGATAGATGTAAAGGCAGAATTCCTCCAAAATGAAAGAAAAATGTGAAGTAATAAACTCCTGTGTCAGGCACTGTGAAGATACTTATAGAAACACAAAGCTTTTAAACAACAAACTGAACTTGAAATGTCTAATTATTTTATTCCATCACACTCAAATATATCAATTTAGTGACTATAAAAAATACAAAATATTTATTTGCAGAGCTTTTTCGTTCTTATTTAATAACCAAATAAAAATGACTGTTTCTTTGACTTGCAGGGACATTGAGGAAATTGTGGTTCTTACCTGTGGCAGGATTGTACGCACTGCCGATGTTAGTAATCACACGTTTGTAGATGAGGGTAGTTGCTCTGTCAAAAGGTCCAATTGCCTGGTTTTCATTTAATACAGCCGTAAACATTATTTTGTTTCCTCCTGTAAACCAAAACATTCATAACACAAAGTAAAAATTTACACTTTGTACATATCCAAAATAAAACCATACAGACAGAAACGCTCATGTAAATATAAAATTCTAATGTATTTTCAAATTTTACTACTCAAATCAAAATGTTATTTTCCCTTTTACCTTCTTGCTGCAGTGCCAGAATGTCATTTTGACTCTTTAAAAGTTTTTGTTTCAAATCTGTCAGCTCACTCAAAAGATAACTTGCTTCAGGGCATGGCTGTACTTCAGTTGTCTTCAGGTTGTCTTGGGCCAGAATTAAACCACAGAACAGTAGAATAAAGTTGAAAATAAGTAAATTCATCATAAATTCATCTTCCTGTGCAAAGACATGTCTTTGTCTTCAAAATAACATGATCCCGTTTGATGATTATATAATTTATTTATCATCTCTTTACTTTTTTGTTCCTCGAATCAAATTGTATCGAAATATTTGTGTAGAAGAAAGGTACATGAGCAGAGGGGCATAGTTCAGTCAAATCTTTCCACCAGTACTGTGTCAGCACTGCAAAATAAACATGTCAGCAAAGTTGATGCCAGCGAGACCAAAAGGCAAAGCAAAGCAAATTTATTTGTACTGCACAATTCAACACGGTGATGCAAAGTGCTTTACAGAACATTAAAACATTAAAACACAATCATTATTTAAAATTAAAATAAGAAGGAAACAAAAAAGGAAATGACAATTAAAAATTAAAATCATGAGTAGTTTCCGATTACAAAAACAAAAAAATAAAAATAAAAATAATTTTAATGCAGCAGAAAACAGGAGGGTCTTTAACTTGGATTCAAAAAAACTGAGTGCTTCAGCTGATCTGAGGCTTTCTGGAAGTTTGTTCCAGCTGAATGCAGCGCCATGTCTCGTTCTGACTCTGGGAACTGATCAAAGAACAGATCCAGAAGACCTGATGAGTCTGGTAGGTTCGTACTGGGTCAAGAGGTATCTGATGTATTTTGGATCTAAACCATTTAGAGCTTTATAAACCAGTAACAGGACTTTAAAGTTTATCCTCTGACTGACAGGCAACCAGTGTAAAGACCTCTGGACTGGACTGATGTGGTCCACTATCTTGGTCTTAGTGAGGACTCTAGCAGCAGAGTTCTGGATACGCTGCAGTTGTCTAATTGATCTTAAAGGAAGACCCGTAAAGACACTGTTAGAGTAAACAAGCCGACTAAAGATGAAAGCATGGACTAGTTTTTCCAGGTCCTGATGTGACATCAGATCTTTTATCTTTGCTATATTTTTAAGGTCATAGTAGCTGATTTTATTATTCCCTTAATGTGTTTTTAAAATTTTTTAGGCATATAGTGTGAAGCTCTATGATGACCTTTAATCTTTTCTCTTTGTCTCCAAAAACAATCACCCCAGTTTTGTTTTTGTTTAGCTGACAAAAGTTTAGACACATCTAGTCAATAATGTCCTCAATGCGTTTACTAAGATCTTGTACAGGACCTCCGTCTCCTGGTGACATTGCAATGTAGATCTATGTGTCATCTGCGTAGCTATGATAACAAATGTTGTTATTTTGTATGACGTGTCCCAGAGGGAGCAAGTCGATGTTAAACAGAAGAGGTCCCAGGATGGAACCTTGGGGAACTCCATAAGTCACCCTTGTTTGCTCAGATCTGAAGTTGTCTATTGACACAAAGTACTCCCTGTTTTCTTAGTACGTTTTGAACCAATTTAGTAAAGAACCATAGAGGTCCACCCAGTTCTCCAGTTGTGGGAGTAATATATTGTAGTCCACTGTATTAAATGCAGCACTGAGGTCCAATAAAACTATGTCAGTAATTTTTCCATCTTCTGTATGTAAACGTATGTCATTAATGACTTTGGTTAGAGCAGTCTCGGTGCTATGATGCTGTCTAAAACCTGACTGGAAGACATCAAAGCTGTTGTTTTGTGCTAGAAAATCATTAAGCTGATTATAAACAGCCTTTTAAATGATCTTACTCAGAAATGGGAGATTTGAGATCGACCTGAGCTGTTCATTTGTGTCTTGTCTAGATTGTCCTGTTTTAGCAGAGTTTTGATAACAGTGGTTTTATACATCTCTAGGAAGATGCACAAAGTTAAATATTAAGGCAGGCCATCCCTGGCATAAATACGCCATTTAGACGTAACGTTAGACCCTAAAAACAAGGTAAAAAACGTTGTTTTGGACATCAGGACGCACGTAAAAAACGGCAAAAAAAGTTGTTCCACACGGGAATCAATCAGGCATGTTAAATTTTTGCTTCACAGACAAGTTGCCAGAGCATTACACTAACTACCTTGCAAGGATAACACATGTGAATCTGAACTAATCAATGTTTAAAGAAACTCATGTGTATATAAGAAATGTTCAGATGAAAAGGAAGCATGAAAAAGGAATTTAAAATAACAAGGAAGCTCATTACCAGGACATTTTTCCTGCCTAAGCCTCCCTGGCGATTTAAAACTCCACCACAGTTCAATGCCATTTTTTATGTGCATCCTGATGCACAAAACACTTTTTTATGCCATTTTTAGGGTCTAACATGACCTCTAGATGGCGGGATTGTGGCAGGGATGGCCTGCCATAAAAGATATGTTTACAATCTGTAGCAGATCTGCCTTCCTGGTTTTTGAGACTTTTTGAACAATCCTGTGGGCAGGATGTCAAACAACAAGAGGATTAATTCAGCTTATGTAAAATATCCTCCAGATTTTACTATTAATGGGATGAAACTTTGTCACAGTGCGTAAACTGGTTTTCAGGGGACACAGTATATTTACTGAACCTGCTTTTGATGAACCGACTGCTTGTCTAATAGTCTGGACATTGTGAAGAATTTGGCAAACTCATTGCAGGCCTTGGTGGAATAAAGTTCCGGTGCTACAGACATAGGAGGGTTTGTTAACCTGTCGACTGTAGCAAATAAGACCCGAGCATTATGACAGTTTCTGCTAATAATATCAGAGACTTTCTTGCATTCGTCAGATGTAAATTATAGAAGTGCAGTTTCTCTTTGTACATGTCATATTGAACTTGTAGATATGATAGTCTCCATCTCCACTCTGCTTTCCGACACTCTCTTTTTTCATTTTTCACCAGTGTGGAATTTCTCCATGGAGATTTTTTCCTTCCAGAGACAACCTTCTCCTTAGTGGGAGCAATAGCATCCATAATATCTGACACTTTAGCATTGAAACCAGTGACAAGCTCATTGACTGAACCCTCTGATCGGGTGGGTGTTAACAAGAACTCCTGGTTAAACAGCTTACATTTGTTTTTAGTTATACATCGTTTTGTGATTATCTCTGTTGAAACGTATGTGTTAACAGGAATCCTACTCTGGAAGAAAACACATTAATGATCAGACAGTCCTATATCACACACAAAAACTTTGGAAATTTTCAATCCCTTTGAAATCAGCAGATCTAAAGTGTGTCCTTTAGTGTGTGTTGGCTCTGTTATATGCTGAGTCAGCCCAAAATTGTCTAGACTGTTACTCAAGTCTTTTGTTCCCTTTTCCTGAGGTTTGTCAACATGAATGTTAAAATCACCAGCAATAATTACACAGTCAAAATCAATACAAATTGTAGAAAGCAGTTCACTAAAAGCATCACAAAATTCTGCACAGTATCCAGGCGGCCTGTAAATGTTTAGAAACATGACCCTGTGTGGGGCCTTGAGTTGCAGATCCAGATATTCAAAAGTAGTGAAACTTTGAAAAGATAACTGCTTACACTGAAATGATTCATTATATATGACTGCAACCCCCCCCCCACATCTACTGTCTGCTCTTACCTCACTGATAAAACTGTAATTGGGAGGGGCTGACTCAATAAGAACAGCTGCACTGTTATTTTGGTCCAACCAAGTTTCAGTTAAAAACATAAAATCAAGGCTGTGCTCAGTAATAAAATCATGAATTAAAAATGCTTTACCTGCTAAAGATCTAATATTTAATAAACCCAAGTTGATGTGTTTAGGATGGTTTTCACTTTGTTTGTGGGAACGCTGTTGCTCATAGGGCAAGTTAACTTTACTTAAAAACCTTTTAGAGGGCTGTTCTCCATGTTTTAACAGAGCAGCATTTTTCTTTCTGTTACCTAAAAGTACAGGAATATTGTAAACTTCTAATAAACAGGGTCCCAGCTTTTCCTGGGAAAAATTAAGGCTGCCATTATCCACGCAGCCTCTTCCCTCCACACATCATACGTCCGACATCTGCACATATAGCTAGTTAGCCTTCGCCTATAAGTTGCTGGTGATCACTTTGTTTTTTACTTTGTGGTGATCGTTCGTAGCCCAGATATAATTCTTAATCTGGATGCAACTCTGTCAGTTTATCATCAACAAAATAATAAGAGTAGACAAAGACCCTCTTGGGTGGGTGTTGTAACTTCAGCGCTGCGAGCCATTGTTGTGATATTGGCTCATCTCTCTGCATCATCTTGAGAGTGACTTTATGGTCGTAACATGCTCCATTCTTAAAATCTAAGTTTCTGCGAGTTGTGTATGAATCCAACAACAACACGTCATCCCAAAAGATATTTGTGTGACTATGTCAGATAAATCACACTTCTAAAATACACTGTTATGCTTAATAGTTACCAAAGACTGAAGTGAACAACCCAGCTTCCTGGGTGACCAGGTATCATAGCAACACCCAGTTTCATAACAGGAAATTAGTGGATAGTACTATTGTAGTACAAAAATAGTTTTATTTTATTGAACTCTGTGTTTTAACTGTTTTTATACTTCAAACATTAATTTATTCATTAGTGTATTAGATATTTAAAGGTGCAGGTGGGATGATGTTCTACTTATCATTTGACTCTAAACTTTAAGTAAGAATGTGGGTCAAAATGTTGAACTTTTCCTTTAAAGTTTTCTACATCAGAACATTTGCTGTTATTACAGGTGGCTGAGATGTACTCAAAAGTGTGCAAACCTGGGAAGAAGAAGAGAGCTGTCCCGGGCTCTCCCCCTGCCAACCTTGGCTTCCGGACCTTAGGTCGAGGCGACCGGGACGGGGGCTTTAGTGTAGTGGTCAAACCCCAGACGTGGGCCCCTCAGGAGGGCAAATTAGTCGGAGGACCCCTTGACGACCACTGCTACGAGTCCATTGGGACAGAGGAGTGTGATCCGGCCTATGAGAACGTGGAGGGTGGTGGTGCCTGGAAGCGGGAGCGGCCCCCCAACACATGTGCCACCTTGAGACCGAGGCGGAAGAAAGCCCAGCAGCCCTTGCAGCAGCAGCATCCTCCTCCGCCGCCACCAACGCAGCAGACCCCTAAGTTACAACACCTGCCTGCCAAAGCTCTGCTGCTGCCGGGGGAGAACCTGTACGAGAGCATCGGCGACCTGAAGCAGGGCTCCACCACCTCCAGCACCACCACCATCTTCACCTTCAACGATGGCATGGAGATGTACGTAACAGGGCTCTAAGGTGGCTGCTGCACTGTGACACCCCCCCTTTCCTTCTGACATAAGGAGCTGAGCTTACACCAGGCTCCTGTCACGCTCACCCATACATACTGTTTACATTCAAGTCATAACATCAAGCCTTTCGCAGGCTCCAGAGGCCTTGGGGTAGTAATGTTGATCCGTTATGACCTGGGCTGAATACAAAGTCCGATCTATAAACCTTAAAAGAAATCCAAAGGTAGTGAATAATAAATGAGCACAAGACCATGCAGAGCAATCTGTAGGTAACAGTAGCACTTCTGTTTCACTTACACATATGTGCAAAGCACAATAAAGTTAAAAGCCTAAATTCTTCCTTGATTTTAGCGGGTAAAAATAGTCATATATGTCTGGTCCAAGTTGGATCTCTAATTGGGGAAAAGGCACAGCATTGTGTGAAATATTTTGGTAGCACTTAGTCTGTTGTGAACAGGCCTTCCCTGTGTTTGACGAGATCCAGGATGTAATTTAAAAAAGAAACTTCATTATTAATCAAGAAACTTGAAAGCTCAGGGACCAGGAGAAACAAATATGAGAGTATTATAAGAAAAACAAGTTGCACATTTTACATTCTTCCTGAAAGCTTCGACTGATTTTGACCATTTTCACACAACAAAGCTGATCAGATACTTCCCTCCATCATGTTTGCTTTCACCGTGACATGGACTGAACACTGTCTCCACTGCCGTCTGTAAATGAAGTGTTTTCTTTGTCGATCCTGTTTCTGCACTTTGCCTGCTACAAGTTGCATGCCTATAAAAAAAATTGAAAAAAAAAAACCAAAACAAAACAAAAAACAAAACAAAAAAAAAATCAAGCACTGTTGTGTGGTACCTCTATATGAATGTTTTTATTTTAATATAGTTGTTGGTCGTTTATTTATTTCTTTATTTTAGTGTGTTGCTTTATTTCTCTGTAGAGCTCAAAGCCAGTTAGATTAAGGATGTTTTTGGCTTGGTGGGACTCCGTTCAGCCGAGAGAAGGACTCACTTTCTCTCCTGCAAATGCGACACACACAGTGCAGATGAAACAAAGAGAGAACTGCTTGAGTCCTAGAGGTGGAGACAGTCCACTCAACCCCTTCTAGCACCTCGTCCACTCAATCCTCACTCGCGTCTGTGGATTGTTCATCTACATAGTCCCCCCCTGCCTTGTGGTCATGCAAATCCGCTCGGGTTTCATCATAGTGCAGCGTGGAAGGCTTACAGTAGAACTGATGTGTGTTAGCAAACGTCACGTCTCATTATCGCTCCATCGACGAACGCTGTCTCTGTTATTGGTGTTGAACATATTGCAGAAATGACTAAATGTGAAACAATGGGTTGCAGAGCATCTCCGAGAGGAAAACGCATACAAATTACATCCAAATCATGGACAGTGATGACAACTTCACTCAACCAAATATCCCCAGCAAACAATGTGATTATACTGTATGTTGATGCAATGTGTATGTACATGAAAAAAGAGAAAGAATAATAAATATATCATCAGTGTCAAGAAATCTATCTTTTTCTATTATGTTCAACTGTGTTTTGGAATGACTTCTATTGTGACACAAACTGCAAAACAGCTGCAATGTAAATTTCAGTGTATTTTGTTTGTTGTTTTTTCGAAGCCATGAAGCTACGGTGTGTTCTTGGAAAACCCTGCTAAGTTAAATGTGGCAGCTAATGTTGTGTGTTTGCTATTCAGACTACAGGGTCTTGTACTCAAAAAGCGTGTAATTAAGTGCTAAAGTGCAAAAGATTGTAATGTTTTATATCAAGATTACTATTCATGAAATGTCAGTCAAGTTTATACTTTTGTAATAAAGTGGCACTTTAAAAGAAATATGTTTTATCTCATAGTCTCGCTTATTGAAGGGAACAGAAAGCAGAATTTACTGGAGCTTTTTTTCTGAGGAATAGCTTTTCTTTTGATCTAAAAAGCTGCCTGAAGATTCATATCTTTAGACTGAGAAAAGGAGACAGAAAAACCTTTGCATACCTTCGTGATCCTGTTTCTAGGAGATGTGGGAGAAAATTGTTGGAAAAATGTTTGAAATTTTCATTTTATATAAGTTTTTACTGAGGCTCCTTCTTTCTTTTGTCCTTTGCTTCTTTTGTGCGCAACCTTAAAACCCCATTTTCACATGGAGCACAAGTACGTTTGTGTGAGTTGCCTTCCCATGTTTTTTCTTTTCGTTTTCATCTGTGTGAATGTGCACGTGCACATGTGCCAGAGTAGTGGGGTCTGCGTCTGAGTAGCTGTGGAGGGAGAAAACGAGGGGGGGAGAGAAAAAAAATAGGTCACCCCTTAAAACAAAAAGCTTGCAGTCAACATCGTAACCATCTGCTGAATTTTCATTGGCGAGCCTGTCTCCATGGTAACAGGTTAACCTTGAGGCAGTAGTCACATGGGCGAGCGAGTCTTCTGCTGTCTTGGAGAATACAACGCGCGCCGTGTGACATCCGTGATCACAGTGTCACCCGCCCGGCGAGGAGCTATCACAGGAAAACAGCCCAAACAAACTACTGTAGGTGTGAAGATGACACAACATTCACAGCTCATGTGATGTGTTAATCTCGCTGTGAGCAGCATGAATGGCTGAATAAATACATGAATGAGGCTGCGAGGTTCATGGGATGTGAATGACAGGGAATCAGGATCAGAGACAAAGAGGAGAGATCACACCGAGCACATAAACGAGCAGATTATGGGGAGTCATGTCATCCCCGATGGCAGCCAAAGGTGTGAATACTACAGGCAGGACGAAAACAGAAGGCTTGACATTCTTACTGCTCATTTTGCAGCCATGAGGAGACATTCATATCATTTCCTACCAGGTTTTTATATCAGCGAACATCTAAACACTTAAATTAAGATCAGATCACATAACTCGAGGAGATGAAACAGCTGCTCATGTCAATAAATGCGCGTGCTGCTAAATATGAGATTCAGGTGAGTCGTGTGCGTTCTGCATGGTAAAGAACATAAAGGGAGATGCTGTAAATCACACTGAGGCTTTGCGGGAGCTTTACTGACTCCTTCAGGACTCGAGGTGCATCACACAGAGGTGAAGCTCTGCAGCCTGGGCATGAACCCTGAACAGACTGAGGAACATATGACATATTTAGTCTGTGACCTCTTACAGCGTCCGTGAGTCCAGACACATTTTTCAACTAAGTAACAGACAAAAAGCTTTTTTTAAACTGTGAAATAAATAATTATCAGCTTTGGATTTTTTTTTCTCCTGGAACGTTAGTTTAATTTAAACCCAATAAGGACTTTCAAATCATATCGTGACAATTTTTTACTCTATTTTTCCTTTAAAATAAGCTAACTTCACATTCATCTTTGCCTAATATGAATACGAGATTGCAAAGTTTACAAGTTAAACTGGTACATAGTGATGCAAGTTGGTAATTCAAAGTCATCTACTAACCTTTCACCTGCATGTCCTAAAAAGTAGCAGAGTCATTACTGGAGCCGTAACAAAAATATTAGTTTAAAAGGTTGCTGTAACGCATCACAAATCATAAGGCTGCATTAAATTATTATTTCTCAGATTAATCTGCTGATTTTTGTCTCACTTAATTGATTGTCAGCCCTAGATTTAGGAAGTCACTACAACATTTTGGAGCCAAAACGGACATTTTGGAGATTTCAGAAGAGGAAAATCTAACATTTCAAGGCTTTTTGATCAGTTAATAATCTGAAAACGCACTGAAACCTTGCTACCTTAATCTTGTTGACATTGGTCATATTTTCACAAAAAAAAAAACCAAACAGACATACCTAAAAGAAGATATTGCAGTAACGTTATTAGACAAAACCTGAATAAATTGCAGTAAAACAGTAGAGAAAAATATAAGTTTTAGACTCACCGGTTTTCTTTTCTCCCCATCAGACAGCAAATACCACCAAGCAAGCAGTGATTCCATGCACACAAACATTATTGATTACATAAAATGTGTAAAAGTCATTATTAAATAATCATTTCTGAAATATTAATGTTTGCACTGGAATTCACCTTCATTCTTGTTTTGTAAACATCTGGGTGTAAACTTTCAGCGACAGTCGAAAATGAACACAGCTCCTCTTTTTTTATTATGTCTGTCGTTTATATCAAGGTCAACTGGGGTTCAAACATTTAGTTATTGATCAAACTACTTTGCTGGTTAAACTAAACTACATTAGTTACTGATACTAATGAGTATGTCATTTAGAAAAAATATAGAAAAGATGATTAAAAGTTAAATTTATCTTTGACAAAACGACTCAAAATGACACTAGCCACTTGCTTAGCTTTTTATCCAGAGGATGAAATGTGAGGTAGACGTAAGTTTTCTGTCAGTAAAAACTACCAAACTGACTTCCCTGAAATTAACTGGAAGAGAAGAAATGTTTTTTTTCTTTAACCAAGTGTGATATAAATGATAAGAACAGTTTCAGAGACATTTTGCATCACTTCATGGTAAAAACGTAGCTGAAAATCATGTGGGACACATGCTGACTGTTGTTTTCTGTCCCTAATGGACACCAGAAAGCAGATTACTCTAGAAGGACTTTGACATGGTAATAAAATTGCAAATATCCCTAAAAATTTGTACTTAAAAAAATACAAAAAAAACTAGTATTTCCAAAAAAAAGAAGAACTTTTAATACCATGTTTCCATGAGTTGGGTTTTTAAGGGTTAAGCCTGTGAGATGGTTCGCAGACTTTTGTAGACAATCAGCAGCTTTTGGACCACGTGGACACAAATGAAGATGAACTCTAGTAATGATGATCTTCCACTAAGTTCTTGCACATGTCAAATTGTGCTTAATTTATTATCATAAAAATTTCCATGAGCCTTGACTGTGTCATTCATCTGCTAACATGTTGCGTTTCAGCTCTTTAAGACACTTAATGTTCACAGTTTAACCCCGAACTACTAAAACCATGACCTGCAATTCATTATTTAAAAAACTATTTTAATTGCAATATTGCATCTGAAAGGTAATGGCACTGTTTCATATCCATGACCCTGTCTGTATGAAAATACGAACAATGAATTTCACCAGAACGAAACGTTTCTCGTGTACAAAACTACACAGAGACTCACTGGCTGCTTGAAGAGTACAAAACTTCACCTGCTGAACATAAAAATGAATAAAATTGCATTTTTTGCTTGTCGGCGCCTGAAGAGGAGGATGCACAAAAACAAGAGTTTTCAAGTAGTTGTTTTCTTTCTGTCACAGAGGCTCACAGCTGCTTGAGTCAGAATGACAGCTGCTCCTTGTCCTCATCGTCGCTCCAGCGGTCTGAACCGTCCGTCCCAAAGTACCGGTCTCCGAAGTCCCCTGAAAACACATAAGAGCTCAGTGATGTCAGTGAAATATGGATAGATTCACTTTAGCAAAGGAATTAAGAGCTGGAGCAAAGTGCAGATTTTCCATCATATTATCTAAAGCCTTTCATCTTGTATTGTAACATGTTCTCACTTTTACGCAAATTAAAAAAGAAATGCTTCATTACTGTGTACTGTTATGCTGGATATTATGCTAAGTTGGATGTT
Organism: Pseudomugil tenellus; assembly: GCA_037177515.1. Taxonomy (NCBI): domain Eukaryota; kingdom Metazoa; phylum Chordata; class Actinopteri; order Atheriniformes; family Pseudomugilidae; genus Pseudomugil; species Pseudomugil tenellus. The sequence continues at coordinate 4,642,750 of JBAMHX010000015.1, forward strand.
TGTCCCTTTAGACTTGCTGTAATATTGGTACTGTAACTTTCCCAAGGTTGTGGGATTTGTAGTTTCACATTTGATATATGCTATAAAGCATTCACACACTAAAACATTTAATCAGGAGTTTATTATTAAAATAATCAGCAGTTTGTATGCACAGGGCCGCCATGTTGCATTTTAAGTTCAGGACCACGAGGATCCTACAGCTTATGGACTCTTTCTAGTTGGAAAAAAGCATCAGGTCAAATATTGACTGGATGAAAAACAAGTCATGGGAGAGCTCAAAACCATTATAGGTGCAAAATAAAAGGCTTATAAAACATGGATGTGAAGTACAAAGATCTGAATTGGAAAAATTGAAGTTTTATTCTAATACAAAGCAGACGTTTGTCCACATTATTTTCTTTTTTTCAAAGAGGGGCAACATTTACCTCAGAGGGCAAGACATCAGAACTGAGAAATGGCAACATTCAACCCAACTGGATGGTGTTACTGTTTCAAGTCAAGGCTACTGTTTGTATTATTTAGTTATTTGCAAAAAATAATGCAAGTAGACAAAAAAAAGTGCAGTGCAGGACAAAGCCTCCACCAAAAAACAAATTAAAACAGAATATAAAACAATATAATTAAATACAGTGAAGCATAAAAAGCAATGAGGATGGGATGAACAATTCGATGCTAAATGAAAAAATTTATTCCAAAATGTAGAACTGAGGAAAAATGGCCTCAACGAGTAAGATACTTATGAGGATGATGATACTCAGACTTAATGTGTAAGTGAACAAATGAGTTAGCTGTAAAATAACTACTGAACTGTTCAGGAATTTAGGGTTAAATACTGAACAGAATGAGGTGAGTGACTGATTAAATGAGACACAAGTTGTATAAAGTGCTCACAGAACCAGCTTATTAAAACTACGATCACTTCTTTTCTTTTATTAGCCGAGCCGCCATGTTGGATTTCAAAGACAAGTTGACCAAGATGACTTGGGTTTGGCTTCATTGCTTAGATATGAAGGCTGCAGCTAGCACCATTCATTTTCAACTGAGCTACAATAGCATAAGAAATAGCATATGAAATGTTAGAATAGGGTAAAATAAGAGTTAAATAATAATATCATACCACCTGCAGCTTTTCTTGAAGCAATGCAAACACTTCATCGCTACTATGACATGAATTCTCTGCAGAAATGCTGTGACAGACTACAGATCACTCTGATGTGGATATGTAGTAGTTACAGTGGAGACGGGGAGAAAAATCTAAAGTGACACAACCATAAAATTAGAATCTGCTCGGACATGAAATGAAATCTGTCAACCTGAAAAAAAATGCCTATTATCTTGTATCTGCTGCATTCATTGTCTGCATATTGCTGAAATCACCTGGCCAAACTAAGCTGAAAATGACACAAACCTCTGATGGATTTTTGGTTTCGTACATCAGTTTTATAAATTAGAAGTTTTCTCAGACTTAAACTATCAGTAAATATACGATTACTTACCAATACCAGGAATCACATGTAAGAAATCATCCAGGTTCTTGTCCACAGCAGTGGTGATGATTTTGACCTTTGGGAAGGCGTAGGCCACAGAGTGCACCCCGAGTTCTGCCATCAGCAGCGACACCAACATGATCTTTTCCTCCTGCACCTCGTGATCCTGCTCAACCACACAAACCACAGCAACCATGATCAGATGCTTATCAAATATTACCATAGCTCTAATTACTTTGTGAAAATAAGGGATTTTCTCTTTCATTTCATCCTCCACCACACAGCCATACTGGTGATTATTGCCGGAGAGAAGCTCAATACCAGCTGCACCCACCAACAGGACTCGCACTGCCATCATGGCAGCAGCGCCGGTGGAGACTGTGCTGTCCATTAGGATGACATGATCTTCACTGATGTCTTTAGGCAGACGTAGGTAATGCAGCTGGCGTGGCCAGAGAGGAGAAGACCAGTTACCATGGTTACAGGAACAGGACAGGTAGTTACCAGGGAGACGAGCATCATGTGGAAGAAAAAGAAACGTTTATCCTTTGTTGGATGTCATTTTCAAGCACTGTGTTGACGACTAAAGATATTTTGGTACTGAATGAGTCCTTTTTGCCACCTCTGGTTCGCCTGAGTCTAAGTTGGTCTGGATAAGGATCTTGCCGATGCGGACATCCTTGCACACGGCCCTCAGGGCGGGCTCCATGGTCTCTCCTGCCCGGAGGATCGACACGCCGGTGATCTGTGGAGACAAGGACGCATTGTAAGAACGATGAAGAGCCCCTGAGGAAACACTCGACTGGAGGTTAACAAAACATTGCTTACCCCTTTCCCATTGTTACTGCGGCCTTCATACTCACAACCCTGTGGAGTCTGAACCACACACGACTGTGAGACGATACAGAAGAGGGTCAGTTTTGCTTGGAGACTTGACACGAACATCCACCATCATTATTATCTTGACAGAAAAGTCACTCCTGGTTGTTTGTCATAACAGATTTATATATATATA
>JBAMHX010000015.1:4655824-4669791 GCA_037177515.1 Pseudomugil tenellus
AGAAACAAAGACTCACAAGGGTATGGTGTGTAAACACAAACACACACACACACACACAAATATATATATATATATATATATATATATATATATATATATCATAAACATGGTATATACACTTGCTAGCCAATGAAGGACACAAAAACAATATGAGTAATTTTTTGGTAGCTTGCATTTTCCTGTTGTTTGGTTCATACCGCACCATCTTGACCCTCTGTTATATCCACTGACATGTAAATGCAGAAAAAGTGTTTCTATTACACTTTTTTCAATTTGTGTGTGTGTGTGTGTGTGTGTGTGTGTGTGTGTGTGTGTGTGTGTGTGTGTGTGTGTGTGTAAAGGTCTGAAAAAAGTCTCACCTTATGAGAAAAAAACTTTTTTTTGTTAAAATTTGAGAGATTTTTCAAAATGCAGGCGTTTTCTTAGCTGATTTTCATTGTGATGTTTACGTTTTGTGTAATTCTATGGGTAATGGAAACGTAAGACATGCATGTCAGTGGTACTTGAGTACCAGGATAGGGATACACTGGATACGGAATAGGGTCATACATTTTAGGTGAAGAGCAACATTAAATCCCTGCATTATCCCCAACAAACTGTGGCAATTTATCTAAAAATGCTTCAACATCACCTGCTACATTCACATTTAAAATCACTAACCTTTCACATTGAATAGGCTGACATGTGTGAATAATGTGTGAGAAACATTCCCCTTCACCTCTACTCAGCAGCTGCAGGTTGCGTCCCTCCTCCTGCACCTGGAGCTGGAGCACCTGCTGCAGCAGCTCCTGTCGAAGTGTTTCTTGTACTAAACCCATCCTCTCCAGCTTCTCCCCATTGAGACGTAACAAAGCCCGACCTGTAACATGAAAGCACACGTTGCAGGTCAACAAAACTTCTCTTTCAAAATCCACCCACCAGTCATAGTACAGCTACTCGTTATGGTATCAAAGGCACCTGTGATGGCATGCTGAGAGAACGCCTCCACGTAGGTCAGGTAGTTGTGCGGACAGTGTTTCTTCAGCCATTTACAAACATCTTGTTGGGACCAGAGCACAACTGGGCGGATCAGGCTGGGCTGTGTTGGGCTTGTGTGATATATCCCATAGTTGTCACCAGAGCGGTACTGCAGAAAAACAAACGGGAAGAAAATACAGAAAAAGGTGAAATCTCTTAGTCAATCCATCAAATTGTTGTCATTTCAGGATTAAAACTGTAAAAACAGACAGATATGTGAAAACACATCTTTCTTTGATAAGTTCATACAGATGTGCTTGAAGTATAGCTCTTTTAAAACTCAGTAACTGTGGAAATGTAAGCAGATGGCATGTAAACACGAGCCTCCTTTTCAGTCATGAATAGAATAACAAACTGCGTCAGTGTTCCATTTGCTTTCATTAGCAATGCTAGTGAGAGCAAAGACAGAGGCGTGGTTTAAGTGAAAGACGACCGCTGCACGTCAGCAAAGTCCATAGAAATAAACCTGTTTTATTTGGTGACCTGAAGGAGCACAAACTGCTCTACAATGCAAGCGATCAAATCAAGGTTCAGAGCAAAGTAGCCCAGGTCAAAGGAGTAGATTATCGCTTTGTGCTACAAAAAAACCACAGCAAAAAAATGTTTTCTAAAAGTCCTGTATGAAAGGATTCCTTACACACGAGTAAGTATCTGAAGTCCACGCAAATGAATGAATCGTCTTTTTGATTTGAATCCTACTCTGTTTGCTCAGAAAGTCAGCTTCATGTGGGGAATTGTGAATCCACAAAGAAACCAATCAATGCAGGTCTCTATCTGCGTCAAAGCGAAATGCATTGTGGGTAAACACAACCAAAACATAAGCAGGTGTGGGGCAATAGAAATGGCTCGTAATTTGACGTGAGGAAATCACTAAACACTCTGATAGAAATAAGATGAAATCTAGACCACTAGGATGTGATGCAGTATTTTGCTGTTGTGTGGTTTAGTTATTCTGCTAATAGATTAACAAATTTTCTTCTTTGTTTTGGGTCTTCAGTAACTGTTGTTGCAGTGCGATCTCTGGTGGAGAGTCGAACACATTATTTGAAAGGTCCAATTCGAGACAAGCCAGCAGAAAGAGGCGTGCTCTGCCATTACGCAGAATAAGTCAGTTTCAGCGAGCAGGTTATGGTTGTGTGGATTGGATTTTCAGCGTTTTTATTACTGGAAAATAACAGAAAATGTTTATAAAGGAAAGTAACACTTTCTTTCTTTTTATTTATTAATTTAATTTATGGTTCATATGGTTTCTTTTTGCTGATAATTTAAGAAATACATGTTTACACATATGAACATATACATACACATACATAAATATACACCAACTCTTACCTAAAGACTTATATCCATACCTGTATTCTTTTGTTTTGACATGATAATGAAATAGTATAATAATTACTATGTCTAATGATTAGTATAAGGGAACTATTTTTTGTGAAAAACTGGAAATAAACAGCTTTTTTTTCTGCATATAGCTGTTGTATTTTATGTTGTGTTTGCATGCGTGCATGTGTGTGTGGGGGGCATGTTGTGTAAAACAACTAAATTTGTAATGTAATAACGAGGAGATCTCAGGAAGAATTGATACTGATGTTTTAGTGGCCAATGAGGTCTTAATAACCCAGAACATAAGGCTGAAATTTTTCCAGCTGATGTGAACGGTTAATCACCAATTATTAGAAATCTTTAGATGTACATCCTGAGAGCAAAAAGCTATCTTACGTCTCTGTGGCGACCTGTCCAGGGTGCAGCTGGGATTGGCTCCAGCTCCCCAGGGACCTCGTTCAGGAATAAGCGGTATAAAATGGATGGATGGGAGTTTACCATTTATTATGTGTTATGTCAAAATTATTTTAGTGTCATCATTAGAATGTGGGATATTGCATGTGTTGTGTGTGTTATTATTTACTGGGGAGGCTGAAAGTTGTCCTTGGGCAAGACACTGAACCCTATGACCCAAAAATGTAAGTCGCTTTGGATAAAAGCGTCTGCTAAATGAACGTAATGTAATGTAACTTCAGGTAATAATCTGACAACTTGCTGTCATTTTTATGGAGAAACAACACAATTCCAAGATGTTCAACAACTTTTAAGCATTACTGTATCTCACATAAACACGATGGTATATAACCCTGGTGATTAAAGCTACTGTGTGTGAGAATTACACACATCTAATTTTAAAGATGGCAATATGAATTTTTTCAAATGCTAAGCCTCGTTCTGAGTCTACAGTGGCCATGCAACATGTTTGAATACTTCCCACAGTTCAAATAGATTCATGTTAGGTTTACTGGTCACATTACGTTCTTCCTATTAGTGACCATTAGTGGGCGTTTGTCCCTTTGGGACCTGTTCAGCGGTGTACCACACCTCTCGCCTGCTAATAGCTTGGATAGGCTCCATCTTTCTAACAACCCTGAAGAGCTGGGATACGGTTGCTGTGTAAGCTTGTGTACACAACAACGTTCAGCTACGTCTGCGTATATACACTTGCCACACTTACACTTATATATTAGATTTTCTGTCACTGACCTTGAATTTTGTTACCGACTGAACTTTTAAATTGAGCCTCTACAGAAAATATGACAAGTGGAATCACACACAGCACAGATACAAGTAAAAATAAATTAAACAACTCAACAGTTTAATCCTGTTTTTCTCATTTCTATTTGACAACATATGATTATAAATATCTGAAGTAACATATTTTTGCTCTTCATTATATACATTTTCCAAAAAAACTGTAAATTATTCAACACATCTGCCGTGAGGATCATAAGCTGAATCAGACACACACTACAGGTGCAAATTCTGTAGATAAGCCAAATGTGCATAAAGATTAGCCGTATATGAGAGCTAGAACAGACTCTGGACTCAGCAAACAGCACGTAGGTGCACATGACCATATGTGCAAGCAGATCAAACTGTGTACATTTCAGTTTCCAAGCTGTTTGGAAGATCAGCTGCATCCCCTGCTTTACAGGCCGGTGTGCACCTATGATCCAACTTTTTTTATCTTAAAGACACGTGCAAAACTGCAGAGAAGGCATCAAATTTAGTCTGTTTTAAGTGTTTAAATAGCTCAACCTATTTACAACCAAAGACTTTTACTTATTCAACAGAAAAAAATGTTTAGTTACTGTAAAATATAAGATAAATGTTTTCAGGGGTAAAAAAAATGCTACAATATGTTTTATACATTTAATTTATATTTAAAAAACAATTTAAACTAAATAATAAGGAATTTTGCATTCAGGTTGATTATTTCTCCTCCTTACTAACAGAAATTGGTGTTTTAATATGTATTGTTGGAAAGCCTGATTAGTCACCTTCACAATGAGGCTTCTGTGTGAGTAAAATAGTGAAATGTTTGGGTCGTGCATGAAAAAATCTTCCAAAATCTTCCAATATTCTCCCATTGCCTCTAGCCCAATGATTGCTGTGCTCCAGCTGCCTGTGACACTTCATAGAAATGATCAGTACACATAGCAGATCAATGGATATGCTCCAGTTGACAAGACGTTAATTTGGATGTAATCAAAGAAAAATGCCGTGTAGAACATGTGGATGTGTTATTTTCCTGCCTTCAGATTGACTTCCATGCCAGATAGATAGAAGATTTGAGGAGGAACATCCCAACAGCATCTCTACTCTGAGCTCTCTCCACTCGGTAAAAGTCGGTCTAACACTCTTATCTCTTGTTCTGTCCCATTCTTTCTTTCTTGACCTTTCTTATTTCAATAATGTCCTACTTGTCTCTTGCCACAGTCTATTTTAAAATCAGTTAGTGTGTTGATATCCATTTGCTAGCATTTGCTATTGTGTAAAGTGAAACTTAGCTGTAAAACGTTGGCAGTGTTAGAAAGAAAAAGTTGTAAACATTTATTTATTTCTCCACCTTGAGAGACTGCAGGGAGACAAAAGCTCCAATTAAATGCAAAATAAATGTCACTGTACTATCAAAATGTGTCAGAAATCTATATTTCTAATCACAGAAATGTGCTACTATTAAATCTACTTTAGTTGTGTTTTCTTCCTCAGAAATGATTTTGTGTAATTAGTGACTGATGCATTTGATGTTTTTAAAAATTGTTTAATGAATCTTTTTCATGATGATTATTAAATACAAATGCAGTACAAAGCACAATTCAATAACCAGAGAAGAGTATATTGCACTGATTAACAGATTAAGGGTTGCAAATTACTTTACAGTCAGGAATTATCAACTTAGTCAGAGTCTGCAGCGGAGAAACGAGTAAATAAGAGTAACATGGAAGAGCTGAGCGTGAGGAGCAATAAATACAGATTAAATTTATGTTCCATGAGATAAAAATAAACCAAGGACTAAATTATATGCATCAAAGAGGATTGAAACGAGCAGACAAAGCCCTGCTTACAACTCTGTTATCAGTCCAGCCCAGTTCTGTGTTTGCTGCTCTAGCTTCAGCTGGTTAAAGAGCCTTTCATAGGCTGAAGACAAAGCTGTGAGCTCCCTGACTTGTAACCGAGGGCTTTAAATGAGGCCAGTATACAGCATCAATCAACTGCCTCTGTTGACAACACTAACAGTGTGACCAGACTATGCTGCATCAGATAAAAAGAAACTTTCATTTTAACTGGAACAGAATAACTAATGGACTGAGATAAGACAATGTTTCACACACAAAGATAAAGCCTGACTTGTTATTATCCCATAACAGCAACGATGGACTGGATACTATCACTCATTTAGTAGCAAAATGAATCATTTTATTCCTGTTTGTGGTAAACAGACACAGTGGTGCTGCGGCATAGTGTGAGCGCTGAGAGACCGATGCTATTTAAAGCAGAACTAAAAGGCTGTTAGTGCCCACAGACCCGCTGGGCAGAAAGAAACTCCCATTCTCTGTTAACAAAGTGCCGATTTGCAACAAAAGATGATGACCAGCAGCTTTTGCCAGACTGACTTTTTTTCTGACAGACTTTTCTGCACAACATACCATAAAGAAGAGTTCCTCAACACTAGTGCTGTTTGTTTGTTTGTGATCTTCTTTAAAGCAGCTGCTGATCGAAGCAGATGTAGGAATTGGTCACCATTTGCTTATAAATGGTAAATATTCCTCAACAATAAAACTGCCGACTTTTCCTGATTTTATTTTGGTTGTAAGACTTCACAAGGAGCATGCAGTAGCAGGCAGGACCACAGCAAACCAACAGAGAAGGAAAAAATACCTGCTAACTTAAGATAGATGCTCATTTTGAGCTAATTTGGATCCTGAGTGAGACTGGTGGACAGTAAAGTGCACATCTGCTGGATTACACAGCAGTTAAACAACACAAGGGAGGGTGTGTAGTGTAAAGGGAGCGTAAATGAGGCTTAACGTGATGCAACAGGTCTCAGAAGCAGCATAAACTCTGCTAACAACCTCTAAGGCATCTTGTTTGGGAGTCAGATTTTCCTGCAGGTTTTCCATGTGTCCCTGCTCCAACATCGGGATACACTGAAAACCCGCAGGACAGCGGGCCTCAAGAATCAACTTTGGACCCTGTCATAGTTGAAAAAAAATATCCCTCTCCAACTGGGAGTTGGTGCAGGGTTGGTTGCATAAACCAGTTCAGAGCTGGTTCAATTTCAGAACTTTCCAGGAACCAGTTTGCTGAATTTCTTCAGGGGTCCAGGGAGCAGTTTGTTTGTTACATTTATCCTCTAAACAAATAAAAACAAATATGTAAAAGTTTTTGTAACATTTTAATTTTCTACCACTGTTTGAAATGTGTTAAAATATCATTTATGTGATATTCAGTGGGTAAATATGATTGGCACCCACATTAAGCATCAGGAAAATTAGAGAAAAAAAATAAGCTTCTTGGGATGCATGAACATCCCACCCATGTTGAAGTTCTTTTGTTTCTTTTTGGTAAAACAGTCTCACTTGGATTCAGAAGTTTCATGCTACACTGACTACATAGTTCTTGTTGGTTTGGTTGATGTTGATCCAGCAACCCTATGATGTAATCAAGTCATAAAAACAGGAGTTAGCACAGCTGATTTTGCAGGTTTTCTGCCAGTGAAGTGGTCAAAACAGAGACAGATCGTTTTGCTTGTTTCCAGACTTGCATTGGAAGTACACTGGTGGAAAATGAGCAAACAAACGTAAACAGAGCAAGCCACAAGGGTGCCAAATGAGTCACTGATATACAAAATCTTTCAGGCTAAAGCAGAAGCTTAATTGCCTTATTTGACAATGTCTAATTAACTTTAGCTAAATATCTCCTACACGTATCTGCATCCGACCAGCTTTAGATTGTTGCAATTTGTGTTTGTTACAGAGTTGGAATGCAAAAGCTCTATTTCTCAAAGCAAACAATGCTATGGGTTGGTGACATAACTAAACATAATAAAATATTGATCCTCAGCTTGTGAAGCTTCTTGAGACGCCTAACGAGGACTGGGGTACTCTTTAAATGCAACCCCAAATCCAAACAAGTTGAAACGCTGTGTAAAATGTAAATAAAGACAGAATGCAATGATTTGCAAACTGCATAAACACATATTTCCTTCTTTACAACAGAACATAAACAACAGTTGATGTATTTTCCCATTTCATGGAAATTATTACCTCATTTTGAGTTTGGTGGGCAACAGAAGGCTGGAAAAGTTTTAAACAACTTAAGGAGTAACTCAGTTTGCTGGGAACTGGCCAGTAACAAGGCAGATAAACCATCATGTGAAGTTGGAACATAGTGAAGCATGCCACTCGCCTTTTAACAACTGGCTGTAAACATCTGGGAAGTGAGGTGAAAAAACCTGAGATTTGGGAGAGGGTTTCCAAATGTAACTTTATTTTATTTATCTTACCACACAGCAGTTTTCTACTGAGGAGATGGAGAAGTTTCTGGAACCTGTTCGGATATGGTTTCTTCTGTGCATGACAGAGCTTTAACCCGAATTTGTGCATTTCCGGTTGAACTGTGTTCACAGTGTCTCTGAGGATTCATGCAGTGATGTCCAGTATAGGATCACGCATGCTTTAATGCAAAAAAAAAAAAAAAAAAAAAAAAAGTGAAGGTCCAGGGACTATAAACACCAAATTTTGACCTTTAACCTTATCCCACATGGACAGAGATTCCTGCTGATTCTCTGAATCTTTGGATGATATTGCACATTTGGGGAAAGTCTTCACAATTATATGTTGAGGGACAGAAGAGCCACTGCTCCTCTGCATTAACAGCAGCCAGATGAGGTGGTTGGGGCATCTGGTTTAGATGCCTCCTGGACACCTCCCTGGGGAAATATTCAGGTCTCACGTCCCTGTGGGAGAAGACCTGGAGAAGACTCAGGACACACTGGAGGGATTACATCTCTCAGCTGGCCTGGGAACACCTCGGTTGAGCTGGCTAATGGGACAGGGGAAAGGGAAATCTGGGCTTTTGCAGGAAATGGATGGACGTGTTTAAGAAAATTAACAAATAGATGGAACTTCTCCAGTAATCTATTTGTGCCACTTACCTTTTCAGCCTTTTAGTCGCCTGATTTCAAGTTTTTTCCTCCGCCAAGGAGGTTACGTTATCGGCAGTGTTTATCTGTCTGTCTGTGTACAACATAACTCAAAAAGTTATGAATGAATTCTTACGAAATTTTCAAGATTTATCCAGAACAAGTGATTACAATTTGGAGTTGATCCGGATCACAGTCTGGATCCAGGAATGTTTTGAAGGATTCTTTAACGTTACGAGATAGCCAGTCGTGACGGCAGATGACGCCTCCTACAGGCCGTTTCTGTCTGCTGTTTTTCACTCTGACAAAGACCATGTGTGACTGAGTAATATTTTGGGATGCGAGTAACAACATGAGGGGGAACAGTGAGCTTGGTGGAGGTTTGCATTCTCTGAGTGCTTTTCTAGTTACAAAAGTTTTTGCAGCCATCAAATTAAATATCAGGTAATATTTTCTATGAAATTGCAAATGTCTCATTTTAACACCTGAAATGTTGTTGAGAATAAATACATGCATTGAGAATAAAATACTAATTAATGAGGTTTATTTTCATCAACATTTTTCACAGCTTGGTGTCCTTTATTGAATTAGTTGTAACCTGAAATGCTGCAGACTGTGGAGTGGAGGTAATTTTATTTTCTTAAATCCATTTATTATTTTTTATCATGTCTGGGAGTTCTGAATGCTCAAATGAGTCATGAATGGCTATTAAAATATTACACATACACTGCACATACATTTATGCTATTAGTTTATCTGCACTGAAAGGGATAATACAAAGAATTTACTTGCTCACATTTTTTTCTAATATCATCACGCTTAATGAAGCAGAAAGATTACCACTCACATTTTACAGCTGGAGAGGGAAGAAAAACCCGAGGGAGTTGTGCTCTCATGAGCAATGTGTGTTGTTTGACATGCTGATTTCATGTAGGTGCTCATTACCTGCAGGGCATCCGTGCCCGGCTGCTGCAGAAGCTTCACCGTTCTGCCCCCCGCTGTTTTCTGTCCGCGGCCGTCATGCCAGGTCAAGTTCCCACCTGTCCGTCGACTCAGCTGGTGCTTAAAGTCTTCAGGCAGAGCCCTGTACTCCACTGCTGGCCTGCAGAAACTGAAACTGGATGCAGCTGGAAAGGCAAAATGTGGTAGACATTACAATCCCACAGCTAGACTTGCTGGTTAAAAGAAAAAAAAATCATTTGGCACAAAATTCTCTTTGAATCTGCATGATGGGAAAACACAAGTCTGAGTTGGATTAGTGGAGACATTTGTCATTCAGGGTTGATGTTATTATGAAATACCGACCTGCTCCACTGAGAAGAACATGAAAAACTATCGTTCAGGTTCCACAATTAGCTCCTGAAAAGCATGTGAACAAATGTCCCGGCTGCGAGACAAGACATTTTCTCATCATTACGAGGAGGCCTGCAGGCAGATATCCAAGCTCCCTCTCAGCAGCAGGTGGCTTTCCAACATCCGGTAATTAAAGAGTTCAGAACTACAGTAAACACGCTGTTACTGGCACAGATTCTGGCAGAAAGCCGCGGGTCATTACGGATTCATGAGCCAGATTGGAAGGATTTTCTCTCTGCGTTTGAAATATATGCGTGCAGCTGTGTTTGTGTGTACGTTCATGTGCCTTTTCAACATCTTAAGTTGACTAAGAGAATCTAAAAAGAGGACAAAGGGGGGAGACTGTCAGGAGGGGGATGTGCTTTTTAAGAATGTCTTGATGTTCTCATTTTCGTGCCTCTCCTCATGTCATTCCACATCTCCCACTGAGAAGAAGAGCCGATCGTTACCAGCATCATCAGGTTTATCATTTATGCAACTCTGTTCACAGTGCTTCTCTGCAAGACCTCTGCTATAAACACTAATGTGCCCCTTTGAACTGTTTTAAATACATAATTAGAACCATTTGTGAGTCTTTTTTTTTCCTTTTGCTTTTCTCTTGTTTTTCTTTTTATGACAGGAAAAGTGTTCTCATTAACTACTAGCACTGGAAAGGGAAAACACTTTCCTGAAGCTTCTGTAGAGCTTGTGTAAGAATTCTGGTTAAATTTATGTCCATTAAGATGGAGGTTCTGGTTTAGACATAAAAAATGCCTGAAAATGGCTCTAAGAAGAAAGTATTTGGACTCAGACTACATGAGACTAAATTCTAAACGTGACCACAGCACATTCACACCATGACAGTGATGCTGATGATGGTATGATCGGATGCAATGTGGGTTTCAGCACCTTGTCACTGTCCATCAGCTGTTTTATACCCAACATTTTAGACTCCTATAAAATAGTTTAGTATGATTTTTATTTAGATTGGATCCTAGTTTATCCAACAAAAAGTGTATAACTCATTTTTTGCATAACATCACAATATGAGATGATGAATAGCCTGTCGGGCGTTTTCATACCAGCTGCAACAGACCTGATTAACTGGTTTAACTGGTAGGGTGTTGTGTTCAACTCACAAAGCCCTACCTGTTTTAAGTTCAAATTAAATGCAAGATTTTAATAAATGAAAAATTAAAAATGTAAAGCTTCCTACCGTCCACAGCCATAATGTTTTCATTCGTCTAATGAAAATCTCCCATCGTCTGCGGGTCCTCTTCTCCTCACCGATCCTTCTTCATCGATAAAAAGTTTCAGTGAGGTCCGACGGGAGTAGAAACATTCCACATCCTCTCATATGCTGCTGGTTTAACTGGGAAAAATATGATAAAAAGTAGTAATAAAAAGCCCAGAGCCAGGTCGCGTGCGCTGCGTGTCCGTGTGCGGACTAAAGGGAGTTCAGGATCGACCTCGCGCAGAGTCGCCGAGTGCTTTTCTCTAGTAGGGCGGACACGAGCGCTCTGCGCGTGCGCGGCGCGTGTGTTTGTATATGGTTTTTTTATGTATTATTTGTGTCGTGAGAATCAGACGTGCTTCTTTTTCTCAAGAGCATGCATGAGCTCAAAGTAGGCTACAGCTCCGGGCCCTGTAATTAACACAGCTCATGGAGACTGGAAAACACACGCGCGTGCGCGCACACACACACACACACAAAGCGGGATAAAAAGGCTTCTCATCACCGCAGCATCCACCATAAGGAATTCCCCCTTTGCTTTTCCGTAAAGAAAGGGAGCTCTGTGCGCCCGGGGGCCACGCGCCCCTCTGTGATGGACCCTCTTTGTGAGGTTAATGCAGAGTAGCTGCAGGACAGATATCACAGAGCTCTGCATGCACTCTTTCATGACATCTATTAACCTCAAAGAGAAGTTGGAGGTGACCTGCTGCTGCCAGGCTTCATTAGGATTACTGTAAAGTGAACTAAATTAGAAACGTTTCTTTAGTGGAAGATATTGACAAGTAAGTCAATCAAATTAAGGATCTTGAATATAATTCAGTTAAAAACAAATAATCTATTTAGTCCCAAAGAAGGAAAAGGCACAGTTGTCATCCTGGATTAGGATCAGAGTTTGGTTTATCTCCCCAAGAATCAAGACTCAGAAACATCCTTTATCTTCAGCAGACTGGACTGTTGTAACAACTTTTGTTAGAGTGAAAGTCACCAACCGAGACCAGAACAATGGGGACAGACAGAGACTTTTCTATGTTTTTATTTGCTGCAAGGCTAGTCCGCTTCCCGCTCATGTCACACAACCGTCATGACGGCTGTCTCTTAGCTGAATGTATGTTGTAGATAGATAGATAAATAAATAAATAAATAAATAAATAAATAAATAAATAAATAAATAAATAAATAAATAAATAAATAATAAAAGCATTAAACATCTGGTTTGATGCTGCTGTGAGGAAACAGCAGCATCTTTGGGATCCTTCCACTCATGTCTAAAAGGATGTTGCCATAGCAACCACCCAGATCAAGGCGGGCCAGGGTCCACAGTGCGGTTATCATCAAGGCAACAAACTCCAGACCAACCAGGCCACCAACACATAGAAGATCACTGGAGTTAAAATATTCATTCATTCATCCATCTTCTGTGCAACTGGTCATTTTCAGTGTTGTGCTTGTCAATAAATTGCGGAGACAAGGCGTAGTCATTGGAGGAAGCCTCTGTTTAATTTCCTAAAGGTGACAAAGGAAATCAAAAATTTACACTGTAAACATTCCAGTACAAATGGGAAAAACTAAATGTATGATAAGAATGGCAACCCCGAAATATCTTTCCACACTCATCGGCATGTTACAGTTGGCTTGCCATTATTTACAGACACATATCAATTTTAAAATAAGGACAAACATTTGCACAAAAAGCATATGAAGCGATAGGATGTGTTGGGATAACAAATTGATTAAATGATAATGGCACCCACCTCTCCAACAGGAAACCTGTACAAAAGGGGAGGAAAGTGGGGGCTTAAGGAATTTGTAGGGGGAGTTCCAATAAGAAGAAATCAGGAAGGAGAGGCTTATGTCTTACAGAGAACTGCAGTCATTTTAAAGATGCCTTCAGGTATATTAACATTTATCCAGATTTTGTGGAATTCCAAATCAGTATTCAGTTGTTCCATGTTACCTGCACTGCTTAAACTTTTTATGCTATGTCTTTAAGCTAAACTATGTACACTGTAAACTATGTTTAGCGTAAATACGACACGTTTATAATGGTCTGTTTGTTCAACCTACTGCACTACGAACTCGGCATAATCTTTGTTTACAAACTGTAAAATCTGTAAAAAATAGATGTCACTATGCTGTAATTAATATATGTAATGGCAACGGCAGATGTGTCATTCTGCAGCCAGCCTGAAACTCAGTCAATGAGCACATAATCGTGACGCCACTCGTCAATGTGTCTATATTTATGGGGTGCCAAGTGTAAAAATTCAACATTAAAGTCATTGTTGACATGTTTTCATGATTTATCTCACTTTTCTTATATTTAGTACTTTTCGTTCAACATTTTTTAAATATATACACACTTTCATATACACTTTTAAAGATGTCAAATAACACATTTAATCTAAATATAAAGTCTAAATCTAAATTCTAAATACTAAATCTAAATGCTAAATACTAAATCTAAATGCTAAATGATCTAAATCTTAAATATTATATTTAAATGCTAAATGTTAAATCTAAATGCTAAATATTAAATCTAAATGCTAAATGTTAAATCTAAATGCTCAATATTAAATCTAAATGCTAAATACTAAATGTAAATGCTAAATACTAAATACTAAATGCTAATGTTAAATCTAAATCTTAAATATTATTTTTAAATGCTAAATGTTAAATCTAAATGCTAAATGTTAAATCTAAATGTTTAAAATATATGCTAATTGGCCCCGCCCCTTGAAAGATCCACCAATAAACAAGCTGTGATGCACGCACATGCACACACACACACACACACACACACACACACACAAGAACAACCACACGCCAATTCTAAAGTCTCTTCACTGGCTTCCAGTCTCTTTTCGTTTTGCTTTTAAAATCATGGTGCTGACTTTTAGAGCTTTACAT
>JBAMHX010000015.1:4692597-4703094 GCA_037177515.1 Pseudomugil tenellus
GAAGAAAATACATTTGCTGGCATATTGGTGACCTTGGTGCCAATGTGAACGGTGGCTCGGACACAGGCGTGGAAGGTGGCGGCAAAGACACAGGTGTGGAGATCTGCTGGGGCAGTGGTGTGGAGAACAGTGACCGAAGAGTGGAGAGCTGTGCCTGGAATTTGTCGAGCCGGGCTTGGAGCTGGAGCATGGATGTAGCAATCTGGGCCATGGGTGTGGACGGTTAGGGAGTGCCTGCTGGGTCCGTAGTTGGCTGGTTCATTCTGTCAGGAGCTCTGGAGGTTGTGGACCCAAATGCAAAGGAGAACAACTGGGATGCAGATGAACATGATTTATTGAAGCAACTAAGAAAACAACAGACTAAACACATACCTCAAAAACACAATGAACCAGCAAACAGAAATGAAAACCAACAGACTTATACACACAACTAAACTACAAAGGTTAACACAATAACCAATCAACCCCAGGTGAAACTAATTAACAAGACATGAAACAAAAACAGAAACACAGGGCAAAACAGGAAGACTACAAAATAAAACAGGAAACCAAAACCCTCATACAAAGTCCAAATCATGACAATTTGACTTACAGTTCTTACAATTATCACACTGAAGAATTGTGGCATGAATAATTTAGCCTTTGCACTGCACTGGAAATTCCTGTTTTTCATTGTACCTTGCTGTGGTAAATCTACTTGCATTGGCTCTGCTTTTCATTTGGCTCCAGACCAAACAACACCAACAGGAAAAGCTGTAGCGTTTGGCTCTGCTGCTTAGTCAAAGTTGATCAGTTCAATAGATGCTCGCTGAAATGTGGTTAGCCAAATGTTAGAAGTTAAGTGCCTTGGTGAAAGTAGTAATGAGACGACGCGACAAGACAAAGATCAGCTTAACCTCAAATGTCGGAAACAATAAAAAGAACTGTGATGGATATATGTCGCTTCTATTCAGCTGAGGGTAAATTATATATACAATTATGAAAGACGATTGTGGTCAGCTCGAGTATTCACTATCACACTATCAAATAAATGTGGTAGGCCTGAGCAGATGTGCTTGTTGTGGAGCTGTGCCACTTAAAAAGGAATATTCCACATGCACAATTTGCTCACACTTAATGAAGCAGAATGATCCAAAAAATGGAAATAAATAAAAGTCCAAAGGACAGGCAGACCCAGAAAGTAGTGGCAGTGAGAGTATATAGAGGAGATCAGGTGGGGGGGTTGTACTTTGAATCATCAGTGACACTCAGATTTTTCCAGTATTATGCTGATCTCTCTCCCTCCCCCTCATCCTCATCCTCCCTCTCTGGCCTGCCGTCACTGTGCGCTTTTCGTTGAACATCAGCGCTACTCACTGCGTCCATGAGGATGAGGAGTGCACATGCTGTCTGAAGGAGCGAGCGCTCGTCCACCTGGCTGCTTTGCGTGAGTGTGTGTGTGTGCACAGTGAGGAGGATACCTTAAACGGACTCTTCGGTGTGAGCCTGAAGCCGGTCCACTGATTTTTTCCTCCCCCTTTTTTTTCTCTCCCTCCTCTCTGTCTCCCTCTCAGTGGCCAACCAAGCTCCTCTCTTCTGTGTGCGGATCTTCACCTGGCCTCCATGAGTTTAAATGAGGACAAGCCTTTCCTCCCTGGAAGGTAAGCAGCACAGTCGTGGGGCGTATTTTTCCAGAGTAATATAAAAAATATTTTATAATAACAACAAGCGTGAGGCGTTTGATCTCCCCAAATTTAGCTTATATTGATCTAAATGGTTGCTGATAATTAATAGTGTTATATATAAGATTACAAAAATATTTTTCAGAGTAAAGATCTTATTCATTCTCCTAATTTGTATCTCTTCTTCTACCGTGATAACATCTGGCTTTGTTAAGGATAATACCTGAAGGGCATTCAGTCAAGCTGAGGAACTGGAAACAGATTATTCTGCCTGTGATGCTGATGATTAAATGAAAGCTGAGACCTCACAGCAGACTTGTGGGATCTCTAGCAGGATTAGTGATGAGATCTTCTAATCATCCCTCTGTGTGACAAACGACTGCTTTTCCTTTATCTTTTGGACTGAGTGGAAGTCGTCACAGCGATGACTGTTTTTGTCAACCTGCTCTCACCCTGCTGGCTGCATGTTTCCTTTTTGGTTGCCTGGTCGAGCAGCCTGTTGTTACCTGCACTTGTTTACGACTTCTTACTCGTATCCTCGTATCAATATGTGTGGACAAAAAATGATCACAGTAACAGATTAGATGAATCTTCATTTTAACAAGTAAAGATTAAGGAGTCAGAAGGGAAACGAATGAAAGAAGGTGTCTAGTTGGTTTCTCTCAGTATGTGATACTATACGTTTTGTGTTGCTGAGCATTTGCCTCCAATATTCAAGGGTCTAAATAATGAAGCAAAGAGTCAGCATGTCAGTCAGACACTCTTTAATTTTCCTTTAAATCATTATTGTACATGTTTAACTGACTTCACATTGTCAACACATCTGTTAGCTGCTGAATTCATATCATAATTTCGTAGAAATAAAAGGTGCACGTAAGAGAATCATGAATGGAGATTTAGCACCCAACCGTGTGAAAACTCATCACATATCAACCCCCCCCCAGACATTATATAAGCTATGTCCCTGCATGCTTTGCGGTGTTAAAAGACGCTACCGCTATCTGCTGTGTTGTCCTGTTTAAACTGTGTGTAAATATTGTCCTGCAACAGCATTCACTTGTCACTGTCAGTCACTCTCAACTGAGGGGCAACCAGGGTGAATCAAGTCAACTTCAATCTCGCAGAGGTCTCGGCAGCATCCCTTCCCCAGGGGATTTTTTGCTCAGTATGTCATAAACGTTGCTCTGATGGTTTGTCTTTAAATACTGCCCAATGCAGCAAAACACATCCCTAATGGATTATTAATGATACAAATAGTTGGCGCTCAGAAATATGGATTGGGGCTGCAGTGATTTGCTGATCAAAGAGACAGCAGTCAGCAGCTCTTCCGTTGAATGTTTCAGATATTTTTTAAGCCAAAATGCATCGTTCGTTTTCTTTTTTCAAATACAGAAAACTGTATCTGTATTTTTTTGCTTGGCAAAAACTGAACTGACAACCTCAATGCAAGGAAAAAAAAGCAAACATCATTAAAAGTGACAGATAAAGGGAAATAAATCATGAGTAAGAAAAAAAACATTAACTCAGCTGTGATTTCATAAATGTAAATGCTCAAGGGACACGGCAGGCCAATCAAACCAAGCATGTGAGACACAATGTGACACGTATATACCAAATCAACAACATTCAACATGTCAAAGGCGTTTTGCTCAACACAGAAAAAGGCTTTATGGAATGAGTGGTGCTTTTTTCTCCTATGATGCTGTTGCCACCATTATTTTACAACCACAAGGGAAATACAACATTGGGCTGGTCATAATGATATGGAACGTGGAAAGTTTTACATTTACAAATCAACCTAAGAGACAGATTTAAACAAGTCATAGACGAAACTGGCTTCCAGCCAGTGATAACCATGCAGACACGGTGGTGACATTGCTTCCTATGCAAGTGGCCTCATGCTGGTGCATTTGCACTGCCTGACATGCCTGTCAGCCTTTAAATGGCTGCTCATCTCCGCTGACTACAGACATTTAATAGTTATGAGTGACAGTCCTATTTCTAGTGCCATCCCAAATGTCATACTTTTGATAACATACAGCAGAGAAACTTGTCGCAAACTTGTACATTAGATTACTTGTTACGCTGACAACTGCAGATAGACTATTCTAAATATTTTCCTCAGTAAAATGCATGTTTCTGTTGTGTTGGGAGGGTTGGAAGGACAAGATGTAAATGGTAATCAAAAATAAAAGATGGGAATATAAGCTAGGTCACTAGGCGATGCATGTTATACGTCCCAAGACACAACCTGGAGGTTATACTTCTCTTCCTTCTCTCAAAGAAGTGCAATTAATCAGATGTGAGCAGAAGAGCTATTGCAGACACATTTAGAGACATCCCAGCGACACCATTTAAGCTCAGCCATTTTCAAAATCTGTCCCCGCAGACCAAAGGCACATTTCAGCCCGTTAAGCTTTCGCCTCGTCTTACTTCCACACTAAATTGCTGAAGTTTGTTTTGCGTTTTTGTTTTTTTTACTGGTTAAGATTATGACATTCACAGACACAGAAAGTGTTGTAATGGTAGTGGTGTAATGGAACCACCTTGTTTGACAGGTGTCTAACACACTGCCAGTTTGTCTTCTGGCATGCAACACATCTAAACATGATGGAGAAATGATTGAAATGCAATTACAGGGGATCTAAAAAACAAAGGGATTGCTGCTCACTCAGGCGCGGTGGAGGTGCTGCAGCTTTCAGACCGGCTCACATGACAGGGAAGCCTTCGCAAAGACAGATCTGAACAAATGTTTGGATTAATTTAATGCAAGTTTAAATCATTCGAGCATGACGGTTTCTCTTCAGAGGCGTGCGTTAGACAAAACGTCTTTTGTACAAACATGAATGAAGAGTTTGGCAACTATTCATTTAGCAGTGGTGCACTGTCACAGCAGTGAAAAGGGAGCCATGGAAACCATTATTTTTTAATCAAGCTTATTGTAAAGGATCAATTAATTAGTTTTTTAAATTATTGAAACCTCAAATTTAATCAGAACTAATACCAGTTCTCATTAAATACAATCTATTACACGAACCCTAAATGTCTGATTTTAATCAGGGCAAAAAGAGGAGAACTCCATGTACAAAGGCTACAGTTGCTCTGTGCAGCTGGGCTCGGTTTGGGTTCGGGTTTGGGTTTGGGTCTGGGTCCAGGGTTGAGTTCCTGTTTGGATCCAGGTTTGATTTCCAGTTTGGATCCAGGTTTGGGTTCAGGTTTGGGTCCAGGTTTAGTTTCCAGTTTGGGTCCAGGTTTTGTTTCCGGTTTGGATTCCAGTGTGGGTTTCAGTTCGAGTTCCGGTTTGGGTCCAGGTTTGGGTTTCGGTTTGTGTTTCAGTTTGGTTTGCAGTTTGGGTCCAAGTTTGGGTTACAGTTTGGGTCCATATTTGGTTTCCGGTTTGGGTTCCAGTATGGGTTCTAGTTTGGGTTCCAGTACAGGTTTGGGTCCGGGACCAGGTTTGATTTCCGGTTTGAATCCAGGTTTGGGTCCAGATTTAGTTTCCGGTTTGGGTTCCAGTGTGGGCTCCAGTTTGGGTTCCAGTGTGGGTTCCGGTTTGGGTTCCAGTGTGGATCCAGGTTTGGTTTCAGGTTTGGGTCCAGGTATGGTTTTGGGTGGTGTTTCAGTTTCGGTCCAGGTTTGGTTTTCGGTTTGGGTTCCGGTTTGGGTTCCAGTTGGAGAACAGGTTTGGTTTGCAGTTTGGGAACAGGTTTGGGTCCAGGTTTGGTTTTCAGTTTGGGTCCAGGTTTGGTTTTCAGTTTGGGTCCAGGTTTGGGTTCTAGTTTGGGTCCAGGTTTGGTTTCCGATTTGGGTTCCAGTTTGGTTTGCAGTTTGGGTCCAAGTTTGGGTTCCAGTTTGGGTCCATGTTTGGTTTCCGGTCTGGGTTCCAGTATGGGTTCTAGTTTGGGTTCCAGTTCAGGTTTGGGTCCAGGTTTGGGTCCAGATTTAGTTTCCGGTTTGGGTCCAGGTTTGGTTTCCGGTTTGGATCCAGGTTTGGGTCCAGATTTAGTTTCCGGTTTGGGTTCTAGTGTGGGTCCAGGTTTGGTTTCCAGTTTGGGTCCAGGTTTGGTTTTCAGTTTGGGTCCAGGTTTGGTTTTCAGTTTGGGTCCAGGTTTGGTTTCCGGTTTGGGTTCCAGTTTGGGAACAGGTTTGGTTTCCGGTTTGGGTTCCAGTTTGGGAACAGGTTTGGTTTGCAGTTTGGGAACAGGTTTGGTTTCCAGTTTGGGAACAGGTTTGGTTTCCAGTTTGGGTTCTAATTTGGGTCCAGGTTTGGGTTTCAGTTTGGGTCCATGTTTACAGTTCAGGTTTGAGTCCAGGTTTTAGTCCAGGTTTGGGTCCAGGTTTGGGAGCAGGTTTAGGTTCCGTTTACTGTAGGTTTCTGTTTGAATCCAGGTTTGAGATCCGGTTTAAGTCCAGGTTTTGGTCCAGGTTTTAATCCAGATTTGGGACCAGGTTTAGGTTCTGTATGAGTCCAGGTTTGCGTTCAGGTTTCGGTCCAAGTTTGAGACCAGGTTTGGGTTCTGGTTTGGGCCAGGTTTTAATCCAGGTTTGGGACCAGGTTTAGGTTCTGTTTAGTTTTCTGTTTGAGTCCAGGTTTAAGAACAAGTTTGGGTTCTGGTTTGATTTCAGGTTTGGGTTCCAGTTTTGGTCCAGGTTTGAGTCCAGGTTTGGGACCAGGTTTGGAATCCGGTTCGGATCCAGCATTGAGTCCATGTTTACGACCAGGTGTAGGATCAGGTTTGGGTTGTTTGGGTTCCGATTTGGGTCCATGTTTGAGTCCAGTTTCGGGTTCTTTTTGGGTGCCATTTGGGACCAGGTTTGGGTTCAGGTTTGGATCCAGGTTTGAGTCTATATTTGGGACCAGGTGTGGGATTAGGTTTAGGTTCTGTTTGGGTTCCCGTTTGGTTCAGGTTTGAGTCCATGTTTGGGGCTAGGTTTGGGATCCAGTTTGGGTTCCAGTTTGTGTCCGGGTTTGAGTCCATGTGTGGGACCAGGTTTGGGATCAGGTTTGGAAGCAGGTTTGGGTTCCGGTTTGGATTCAGGTTTTTGGACCAGGTTTGAGTCCAGGTTTGGGACACTGAATTAAGGCCACAAGAACCCAAAAATCCTTTAAAAGGTACTTTGAGCCTCCGCTCAGTAAGCAACACATCTTCTGCAGTTCTGGCAATGATATGCATTCTTGGAAATGATCCTATGACCTTTCAAACTAAAAAAAGCCTTCTTTGGAAGATTAATTTTTCCTGAAATAAACATTCAGGCTCAATCAGCTGTGATCCAGAACACTTGAGCACAGCTATTTTCATGGCACAAGAGAAATGAGTCTCCTCAGGATGTCTGCAGCTTCCCCCAGCTACTTGAAAGACTTTTTGGCAATGCTTCAGGTCATCGTCATGTGCAAATGTAAATCTTTATCTCAGCCAGATGAGGCATCATGAACACTTTGAAGTAGATTTCACCCTCAGGATATTTACCCTCCTCATATTTCACTGCATCTTGAATACATTATCTGTTCTGCTCATTTAGTAGAGGAAAATCCTCACTGGTAAATGTTGTCATCAGAGTTTGGCTGTAGGGATGGTATCAACAATCACCAGACAATATGTTAGGCACAGGTAGTGCTGGATTACACTCCTATTCATTCTTGGTGGCATAAATTAAATGCAGTGATGATGGTATTCCTCAGAGATTTTGCTCTATATAGACACGATGGCATCAAACAGTTGCTGCAGATTTGTCAGCTGCACATCCATGATGACAATCTCCAGTTCCATCACATGGAACCACACCCTAACATGCTCTACTGGATGTGGAGGCTGTGGAGGCCACTGGAGTACAGTGAACTGATCGGTATGGTCAGGAAACCAGTTGGAGATTATTTGAGCTTTGTGACATGGTGCATCATCCTGCTGCAATCATCCATCAGAAGATGCTGCATTGTGGTCACAAAGGAACGGACATGGTCAGCAGCAATTCTCGGGTAGGCTGTGGTGTTTAAACAATAGTCAAATGTAGAATGCAGTCGTTTGTCTGATGACTGTAGGGAATGGAAGAAGTACATAACCCGTTGTAGCATCCCCGATTGAATTAGGTGGTCTCTTTGACTGATGGTTGATATTTTTATTTGACCATTGTGCATATCAACACACCGTAAGAGCTACAATATAAAGACAATGCAATTAGTAACTCTTTAAAAAATACAGTGCCTTTTCCTTAATACTATTAATTATTTCTACACACAATGCTATGAATATACCCATATGTATTACATTTTAACCTTGTCATTTTCTCTTTTTACCCTTTTATACCAATAAACTCTAGACTAAAATGCAGAAATGATATTTGACCCATTAAATTAACATTAGATTTAGGAAAATTATAAGCATGACATTTAGCATGGATATGAGCACACCCTTGTGAACAAGAAACACTCGTTACACAACTTAGCACAACTTAAACTTAGCAAACGTAACAGAATTGCATATATCAAATATGAACCCATCACTAACCTTGTTTCCTCATCAATCAGGTGCTAAACAAAAACCATAGTTAGCCAACTTTCAACCATAACATTAACTTTCATCCATTTCACTATGAATCCTGCACAAGAAGACAGTTGCAAGTTGTAACTGCCGACCGTGTTTTTCAGCAATATATCGTTTACGACACCTTGCAGCTTGTAACTCTTTCAAAATAAAAGCCTTTGGTAGTATTATAGATATAACATTGAGAACACTTCATGAACGAAATTCACAATAAAATCATATTTAACAAGGTCATTTACACCCGTGGTAATCTCTGCTACCTGTTACTTACAGGACACAATTTAAAACTTCACGTTCTGTTTTGAAGGTAAATAAAACCTAGTGCCTTCCTATCTATCTTAGCTGCTACCTGTTCCTGCTCCAGCAATAACCGTGAGGTCCAGTTCTGTTAATTATATAGGCTACACTCCAAGAGTGAAAAAAAAAATTCAAAACAAACCTTTTCTGTTGCGATGCCAGTATGTTAGACTGTACATAAAAGACACAGAGCCTCCCCACAGGTTTCTAATGAGCCAAAGTGAAGCACATTGGCCGGTTCCTACCATCGCCATCTTGGCAGCATCATCGGTGTCGTTGCTCTGGGAAAATACAAAAATTGACAAAGAGGTGGAGCTGAGAGCGGGGAGGGCGAGAGGGTGGGGGTGGATGATTGACATCTATCAAACTCTGAGTTTTCTGTAGCTAAGAGCTAACTGAGCTAACTCAGCTCTAATGGAAGCTAACCGGCTAACAGAAGTAGTTGGGCTAAAGCTAAGGTGTGCTGTTAGCTGGCTAAAAACCGTGTTTGTGCTACACTGATACCTGTCAATCAAAAGTACACGCTCCTAATTATGCCAACTTCAAGATTAAAAAACGTTTAAATGGATAAGTTATAAAAATCTCACCCCTCACTGTTGTCATAAACTTGACCTAATAAACCATAAATGTTATTTGTACCAGGCTATAAACTAGGGCTGGGCAATTAATCGAATGTCAATCTCAATTACAATCGGGGTTTTCAACAATCATAAAAATAAAATAGTTCAATTATTTGCTCCTTTGTAATT
Source organism: Pseudomugil tenellus (assembly GCA_037177515.1). Taxonomy (NCBI): domain Eukaryota; kingdom Metazoa; phylum Chordata; class Actinopteri; order Atheriniformes; family Pseudomugilidae; genus Pseudomugil; species Pseudomugil tenellus. The sequence goes on from JBAMHX010000015.1 coordinate 4,701,844, forward strand.
AGTGTTTTAGTAGCAATTTAAGTTGCCTGTTTGCAACTGAAAGTAATGCGACAAACCCAGATCCCAGAACTCAGCCACAAGCAGGACCAGGATCACATCAACTATCTGGAAGGCACTCGTTAGCCTTTAGAACTTCTCTGGGCCGACACCATTGGTACTTTGTGGAATATCTCAAGAACCTCACAACTACACTTCCTGCGGTAAATTGCTAACTGTAGCATATTGTTTGCGTGAACTAAGCTGAGCTCAGGACATTTCAAGCCTTTCCAGAAGGCTTTTAATTCAGCCTTTAAGTGTGGCGGGAACTTAACGGCTGAAAAATAAATTCAAGTTAATAAAGTTAATGCTTAATCGTGTTGAATAATCAAGATCTCAGTTTCAGTCAAAATAATCGTTATTGTAAGTTTTGCCATAATCGAACAGCCCTACTATAAACATGTTTATTTTTGTTATGAAGTTGGACTTTTGAACATGAGAGTCTGGAGGTTTGCTGTCTGAGTGGTCTGCAGTGCCCCTAGTGGATTAAGGGTGGAACTGCAGTTTTTCAGCACTTCCACATAGGCTTCACTGTTTTCCAACAAAAGTTGCTTCTTGTTTGATACAAGTGCTAACTAACAATTTACCAGGTGGACCTAATATTGCGGCCAGTGGCTGTAAAAGATTATACTTCTGGTCTTGGCTTCTTCACGTTTCTTGCTTTTCAGAAAGTCAACCAGAAGCCGTTTTTTCTTGCTCTTTTGGATTTTTGTTTACCATTTCCTGAGAAATGGTTTCCTCTCTGTTCATTTCACCAGTCTTCACAAAAGAACTGCTGGTCTTATGTCCAAGAAAAACCCTTCATTCCTAGTCACTCGGTTTGAACGTGATGTCAGATCAATTAAGTCTGTTGCTGGTTCCCAATGTTTCCACTTTAGAATATTAGAAGGTCACGTTCTTCTGCAGATGCACTTTTGTTTGATGCACCTGTTTTTGTGATAGTAAATTAAATCAAAATACTTTTTTATTCATCCATGAAGGAAATTATAATGTTGTAGTGACTTTTTTTAAATTATTTAAGAATTGTTTAAGTTTTATCATTGTTTAGTGTTTATGGTCTCTTTCTGGATTCTAATGGCTGATGGGAGAAATAACCTCTTTCTTGCAGCAGACCTGAACCCTTAAACTATAAACAATATATTTAAAAACTGTTCTAAAACAGAATAGAGAATAAGAAAATAATCATTGTAATGAAATAATAATGTTATTTATCCT
>JBAMHX010000015.1:4719421-4745308 GCA_037177515.1 Pseudomugil tenellus
GATAGATAGATAGATAGATAGATAGATAGATAGATAGATAGATAGATAGATAGATAGATAGATAGATAGATAGAAACATATATGTGTGTGTGTGCAACAGTTTGCTGTTCATAACTCCTCAGTTTTCACTTTATTTCCAACATTACCAACAGGATCCTTGTCAAACTATGAGGGAATAACACAATTTGCTTCATACTAATGTTATGATGCCCTCTAGTGGTTATAAACACACACACACACACACACACACACACACACACAGAGAGAGAGAGAGAGAGAGAGAGAGAGAGAGAGAGAGAGAGAACACCTACCTGGAACAAATCTTTCACCTGATATGAACAGAAATATTCTCCACAGCAGCTTATTTTAACACACTCTCAGATTTGTGAATCCCATATTCTAGTTTTTAAAATGTAAATAAGTGTTAGGGTTTTTTGGCACCTCTCTTTATATACAGTATATGGTTGGCACAGACCCATTTAGAAAAAAACCCATACAATTAACCTTATTAGCAGTTTCATAAATAAAATTAAAATTTCATAAATTAGTAACTGTTATTAATTTAATTTACATGCCTGTAGAATAATTCTGTCCAGATATGTCCACTAAAAATCCAGTGGGTTTGACCTTTGTAAGCCTACTGCACATCCGAAATTAAGCTAAATTCAGTAATTAAAAACGATGTTCCAAACCTTCAGCACAGTTCATAATCCCACCGACCAATTTACAGTCTAAAAAACACAAGCTGAACAGGTGCATGTCTTATTATAGACAGTAAAAGCTAACCCACTCTAAGGAAAACTGTTGGACCATAAAAATACCTGCTTAATTATTTATGTTTTATATTTATTCAAATTGATTTTGACGTGTTTGACACTTTAAAGCTATCGCGGTATCATTAATCTTCACCAGTTAAATGTAATTCATAACACAACTTAGTTTGAGGGCGGGAGTCGTTGCTTAGTAACTGCATACGTCTCGCGCTAATGTGCGTATTTCTGCTGTCAAAACGCGGTGAATTTAAAGAAGTTAAGGTATGCTACTTTGCTAGTGTCGGACCAGCTTTTTTGTTTAAAATTGATTAAATTAAACGTTTTTGTTTTGATGAAATGTTTTGTCCCGTAAAACGAGGCAACTAGCTAAACAGCTACCGCTAACGTTAGCTTGCTTTGACCTAAAAACTAGTTACGTGGATACACAGTTAATACTAGCGTTACAATAGAAAAAAAACAGCGTCATTGGGTCGCTTAATGTTTGTAGTTGACAGAAACGTCTCTCTGTTTTGCCATAGGTGAAACTTACCTTACCAACATGGTGTTTTATGCCCAACTTTTTACGTCCAATCGGGGGCCATTATCGAAAATCTGGCTGGCAGCGCATTGGGAGAGGAAACTCACTAAAGCGCACATATTTGAATGCAATTTGGAAACAACGATCAGAGACATAATTTCCCCAAAGGTAAAGCTTTTCAGAAAGCATTACAGTATATGCACATTGTGTGATGAGAGTGCTGTTTGACATGTGACTGTATGGTGTGCATAGATGAAGATTGGTTTGCGGACTTCTAGTCATCTTCTCCTTGGTGTGGTCAGGATCTACTCCAGAAAAGCAAAGTATCTCCTTGCAGACTGCAGCGATGCCTTGGTCAGAATTAAAATGGCATTCAGGCCAGGTAAATCAACATTTGCTCTGTCAGCAGTTTTTACATGCACACAGATGCCCATAAAGCTAAACTGCAGTTATTTAGTAGATTTATTTACGTTTTGGTGAGACTGCTTTAGAGTTGCTTATTTATGTCTGTGGTAATGTTAGAAGCTGTATTTTTGTGAAAAAAGAAAAGTCACTAAAATGGTATAAAAATATGTGTAGTGTTCTGAAAGAAACTTTATTTAAAACTTTGGATTAAAAACAGACAGTAATTGCCCTTAATTAAGACTTCCAGAGGGAGTACACATTAACAGAGGGATTACTTTTCATAGTTATAAACTCAGAACAAAGCCTGTAATTTTTCTCTTTACTTATTTTTTAACTGCTAGAAAATATTTCCTGTCAATAAAATTAAGATATTTGTTTCTGTTGTTAGCTTTAATGTACTTAAGGTTTATATAATTTGCACTGTTGCTTCTTTTACCAGGTCAGACAGATATGCCAGTGGATGGGCTCGAAGCTACAATTAAAGCTATTACTTTGATTGAAGATTTCACTACCTTTGATACTCAACTGCCACATCCCAGGTGCCATTTCCATCCTCTTTCCGACACATACCAGTCTGCCATTTATATTCTAAATGACATAGACATAAAATGGGAAAATAAATGTACTTTTATTAACCATAACTGAAAACTTAGATTTTCAGCTTTAAATATTCACATTATATATTTTTGACCCCTTAATTGGATGAAGCGGTTAAGAAGAAGATGGATATATTTTTGAATAGTTTGAGCTTTAATGATGTGTTTTGAATTCAAGATGATGAGTTACTTCAACCTTTAGCGCTCTGTTTTTACCCACACTGCATTGTCTTCATGCTGGGTCACCAGTGAAATAGATGTTGTGGACCACTTTTCCCTCAACCAGAGTCGTTTGGAGGAAATCACTCTGAGAGAGGATTTTGGAAATGGCTTTCTGAGCTTCACAGACATCGGTGAGAGCCCAGTTCTTTTCACATTCCCCAGTTTAATGTAGTATATGGTATTACACTTAATTTTTTGTTGCTTTTCAACAGATCTGATCTGAAAATGACTTCTTCTCTCCCCCCTTTCTTTTATTTGTGGTAACGATTTGCAGATGAGTCACTTGGACAACAGGATCCACTGCTGGGCAGGAGGTTCAAGAGCTTTGCAGAAAATGGAGACACCTTTGGAGATGAGGATAAAGATTACGATCTTCTCGGTAGATGGCAGAATTCCTCAGGAAACATTTTTTTCTAAATATGTATCTTATGGAGGACTGTTTAAACAAAAAGTTGGATGAAAGTCAGGTTTAACTACAGATGACCAGTCCGTTTCGTAGCTTTAGGGCCAACTAAAACTCAGAGGTACCAGTTTTTTTTATTAAAAAACTGAAAACTTTGATTTAGTTGCTTAATGAACTTTCTTTCCCCTAATTCTTAGACAGTGTCTATCCCATACGTTTATGTACACACACACACTTTGATAAGGTGCTAAAATGAAATGAGCCAAGAGGTTCAGTGATCTAAATACAGTGTAAAGACGCCTTCATGTTTTCAAAATAGCTTCATTCAGCTGCGATGTATATCTGTAAGATTTACTTCATACGAGTCTGTTCTTGTGAGCCATAAATCAGAGAAGGCTCTAGAAGTTACCAGTATTCACCAGTTAATCGGAGATGTCCAGTTTACTTTCTGTTGTTTTTAATCCCAGTGTTGCAGCTTGCACTATAAACTGTGATGAAGCCATCCTGGACTTTGCAGAGATGTTTACACTCTGCAGTTTAAGGTCAATGTCCTGATTTCAACTTTGAACCAGACAGCTTTGAGAGGAAACACATCCTGTTAGAGATCCATCTTCTGAAATGCGATTCAAAAGAATAAATAACCTCCAAGACAAAGTGCTTGTTAAGGTTCAGAACAATGAAGGAAGCCCCAAAAATACCTGCACTCAAATATCAGTAGTCCAAAACCAAAAAGTAGTTCTACACAGAAAGACATTCGTTAATGGGCCTTTACTTTTGTCATGACAGTGGTTGATCTGTTTGCTGCATTTTCCGTAACAATTTAACTAACTAATGTTTTCCACTGTCCAGTGCAAGTCAGCGCAATTTGTTGGTTTTCTTTAATGGGGCTATTTATTATGAATTAATTTGTTGGTAAATTGCTCTGATATGATGTTGCTGTGACGTAGTATTATACAAATAAAGGTTAATTGAATCAAATTGAACTTTCTGAATTTTTCTTTTGTTACTCCAGATTTTCTGGCAACCCCCAATGATCATGCTGAGCTCATGGATTTCCTGCTAGAAGAGCCTCAAAATGAAGAGAATTCTACACTAAATGATCATCAAACAGGTAATTTGCCAGTGCACTGTAGTTATTTTATTTTTACCTCCACGTGAAGATCTGCTTAATAGTGTATTTTTTGCTCTGCTTTCCAGACGCTGGCAACAGAGACTGTATTCAGGCACAGACCCCTTCACTAAATGAGACCACTCTGCTCGCTGATGAGGAGGTTGCCTTTGCCCTGGAACCTGTGGCCATCACTCGTACGTACAAACGCAATTTTGTTCTGTATCTCTCTTTCTTTTATTTATTTTTCACATTTTTAACATCTTTCCTCCTGGGGTGGGGGGAAAGATGTCTCAAATGAATGCGTAATTAGCAGATTTGTGTTGAGTTTGATGTCAAGCTCTGTACAAGTCTGCTAATTAGGACTAATGTGAGTCAGGCGTGTTGCAGCAGGGAAACTCACACTTGCAGGACTGTGACACTTGAAGGTCGGAGTAGCTGATTTAGAACAAGACCAGAATACGTGAACTAGATTTCACAGCAGCTTAAGAAGATCAAGAAAGAGATGATTCCATAGAAATCTCACTAATCAGTCTGGAAAAAGTCCATTTTGCACCACAAATGCAGAGTAACTTAAAGAAAACTACCTTCATTTAAGGCTGTGCTGTTCATTTTTTAGCAAATTCAGAAAGGAAGATTGGAAAGAGGAGACGTAAGTTGTTGGTGGACCGGACTAAAGAGCTGAGCAACAATTTAATCAGAGATCAGCTGTCAGATTATTCAGATCTGGTTGCTCCTCTGGACATGGCCCCACCGACCGTGCAGCTCATGCAGTGGAAGGAGAGCGGCGGTGTTGACAAACTCTTTTCACAGCCGTGTTCCTCTGTAGTAAATCCACAGATAAAAGAGGTAAAGGCCTGCTTCACCGCTGCCAGCAGCATTCTGGCATTTACAACTTAAAGTAAACCATCAGTAGCGCGTTTTAAGTCTTTTAAATGTTGCTTTTGCAGATCTTGGCGAAGAAAGTCTTCCAGGTGAAATATAATGTAAACACAGAAGTTGAAGCGATGCGTCATGAAGGACAAGAAGGTGAGAAGTTAGTCATGAAGTGAGAAAGTTAAGTGTCGGATTTCCTTTAATGCTTCACATGTTCTGGTTCTTATGTCACAGCACAGAGTGATCTGAGCGCCCTCTCCTCAGACATCAACAGCATTCATTCCTCATTTCATTCTGAAACACACAACACTGAACTGACAGCCTTTCACACGAGCAACAACTGTGACACGAATACCGAGATCGCACAAGTAAGTATTAACATGTCAGGTTCACATCTAACGCTTATTAATGTGTTATTAATTAACGCTTAACTCTTATTAATGTGTTTGCATCTCTTCTTTATCAGGATGAGAACAGGTCTGAGTTCACTCATCCAGATCTTCCATCAGAGGACTCCATGTTTGTCCATCCGTCCCAGCCGGTGCAGGACACACAGTCCACTTCCCTTCACAATCAGGTGCCCGCGAGCTCTCTCTGCTCAACTTTCTTATGAGTGAAAGTGAAATAATGATGGAAGATTGTCTGAAAAAGGCTGGTTCAGCCGGCAAGCTTTAGTCTGTCAGCACTTAACAGATGGCAGGTAATAATTTCTTGTGTTGCCTTGGCAGCAGTCCCAGCGTCATGAATGAAATATGTTGCTTTTCCCACCTGCAGTCTGTACTGGACAGCCAGGGCTCAGAGGAGAGGAGGATGACTAGGCAAGCGCAGAAGCTTCTGGCTGTTCTCAAAGTAAGCTTCCAAAAATAAGTGTTTTCATTTATATGAAGTCAGAACTCTGCGTGTGTTAGTTGTGTGTTTTTGTGGATCTATAGAGGTTTAATTATAAAGGAGAATAAAAAAATGATGCTGTGTCCACATTGTCTGCAGAGCCAGAGCAGCGGTGACCCCACGTTTAGCCTGGGGGCACTCTGTGAAGGAAGCACTCGCACCAAGGCTGCAAGTACCTTCCTCTGCATTCTGGTCCTGAAAAAACAGCAGGTCCTCCACCTCCACCAGAGCGCTCCCTACCAGGACATCATTCTCACACCCGGACCCAATTTCCACAATTAATAAAAGATGTTGGCTTTGACGTTCCTTCTTGGCTTCGTCAGTGGTATCAGTCCTGGTTCTGATGGATCTTCATCGTGCACAAGTTGTTGTTTGGGCTTCAGAACACCACGTTGTGTGTTTTATGCCCCTTTTTTGCACTTGAAGGGGAATATGGGACTTTTACACACCCGGCAGCAAATATTAACTCACTCCGGTTATTTTAATCTGAATAATCTTTGTTGTTCTTTTTTCATTTGATGTTGGCAGCATCTAGTTTCATCCATCAGGTTCTGTTTTCACTTCACATTCGTACATGTTCAGTTTGTGTTTCACACCTGTGTCTTTTTTATGTTCCAAGCACACAAGTCACCTTCCTGTGAGACCAGTTCCACTCAAAGTGTCACTTGAATTTCTCTTTTTTTCTAAAACCAAATTTGTTCATTTATTATAAGCACATTTTTTTAATGAGTTGCATCTTCATTGCTCATGTTTGAGACAAAGTTTAAATATATGCAGGAAATTTATTCAGTTTTGAAAGTTTTGTCCCCTATTTAAACAGCAAAACATGATGAGTGAGTTGTATCTCTAGAAAAGGACGGCGCCTCATGTTGAATTATGCAGAATTATTTTGCACGTTTTGCTGCTTACATCAGATCCAGACCTGGAAATTCTCTGCACAAAGAAGTTTGCATCCTATTTAAAGACAAGTTTCCCTTAAAGACACAGGAATGACTTAACATATTTTTGGAGGTTTACTTTGGTAAATAATTTATACTGTATGTCATTGTTAATTTTATGAACATAAACAATAATTAATTAACTTTGTGTATTTATTTTAAATACAACTCCAGTTCCCAAAACTTAATTTAAAATGTGTCATTTTGTTAATAAACCCACATTTTATTCCCATCATACCATCTGCTAAAATAGATATTTTATGTTTCATGAGGGGAAAAGGCTCATTTTGAACTTGATGGCAGCAACACAGTTAAAAAAAACTGGAACAAGGATAATAAATGGCTGGAAAAGCAAGTAGATTGATTTGGAAGAAGAAGGTAAGATGTGACCATAATTAGGTTAACTAGCGATGCTTCGGTATAAAAAGCTGATGTTTAATTAGATGTTAAACTGAACATGTATGACAGATGAGACGTCCCTGCTGTCACTTTAAGAAGCAGCGATGCAGCAAACGCAGTTGCTTCATTTCTTCTGCGCGCTTCACGGCTGCAGGATGGTTCCTCATCAGCACCGCCAGCATCTTTTCTTCCTGCTGCCACCGGGGACCATCAAGTCAGGCAGAAACCGAGGCTTCTCCACGATGCGCAGTTTCCACCTGCGGAAACGGTACGGCTTCACGCGCACGTTCTGTCCACGTTGCATGCGCCTTTTGCGGATAGACACCGGGATCTGTTGAGTCTGAGCTTTGGTTAACTGTGCGGGACACAGCTGAGGCGCAAACAATGAGACTTTTTCACTCCCGGCGCAATGTAGCGACAGAATTGATTCAGATTGATCTGAATGATTTTATGGTTTTTAGGAATAAGGATGTTTATTTTAAAACTCTGTCGTCATGAGTTCAGTTTCATCCGCCTACTGTGTGATGATCATGTTCGCCTCCACAGCATCCTCTGATTCTCACACTTACGTAACACGATTGCGTATTTCTCACCAGCACTCGCCACTTGTTGCGCAGGCAGGCGCGCGCGAGACAGATAGAGGAGGGAGGTGAGATTTTCCTGCGTCCTAGAAATGAAATGTAGGACGAAAAGACCCGCTTCCGGTTCGTTTAGGAAGCAGAGCTCAGACAGGCTCCACGGAGCTGCAGGACACTTTGTCCTCAGCTTAGATTTATGCTGTTAAAAGACTAAGATGAACACTTCTAGTCATTTAGGTGAAGATGTCATCGAGTTCTTTTCAGTGAATTTGAGGGTTTTAACTCTAAACTTCACCTTTAACTGAAATACAAACTTATGCAGAACCATTACAGAAGTCAGACTTCTCTGTCAGTAAAAGTTTTTTAGTTCACATATGACATGCAAACTGAGAGAAACTGAGCTTTAGTTCAGTAAATTAAAAAAAGTTAAGCCACAAAACATTTATAACTGTGAAATATTTGTACGCAAATATAGACATGAGTTGTTTTTGCTAGTGACAATAGTACTACCTTAAAGTAGAAAATTAGTGTACAAAAGTACAATTTTTAGAGATGCTTTAATTTCCATTGGATATTTTAATTAAATCCATTTTTTCTTTTAACATTCCAAACAATATTAGATCAGCGTTGAGGGTAAATGTGCAGGAAATAGTCGTAAAATTATTTAAACCAGTTTTTCTCAGATTTTGCATATTTCTCCCACTATAGTGTTTTAATTTCCCTATTTATCATATAAAAGTCTCAATTTGACACCTTTCATGTCTGATCACTCGCCAGCTCTGTATCAAGAACTATTATTCACAAATAACTGTTTTAATCACAAGAGTAAGGAATAAAAATAATTTTTAACACAGAACTATATATTTTACATATTTTTTAAAAGAAATGTGTGCTGTGTGCTCTAAATACCATCCACACATTGTATTGTCCCTGTGCCTGCATTAAAACTCATTTCCACTTCTGTAATGGCAGCAGTATATTCTGCCTTCTGTGTCATCTGTTCCTGAGACTGTCCCTGCATTTTTAACGAGACACTGCAGAACCACATACTGCAAACATTGTGAAGAAGAGAAAGAAGAGGTCACAAATTCTGGTCTGGCTAATCTGTCTGCAATTAAAAAGCTTGGAGGATAAAAATAATCTGACAGCAACCGTTTTATTGGTGCAAAAAGCAGGGGTAATAAATTTAGCCCTATGGGGGCTGCAATCCAGCAGGTTTTCCATGTATTCCTGCTTTAACCCACCAGGATCAAATTAAATGGATCCAACCACATATCAGGTTCTGGACAATGACTCATTAATTTGTGTCAGTTATGTTGGATGTGTTACATGGAAAACCTGCTGACTATAGTTATTATAAGGTGTTTGTTCATCGTTGCTATTTATGTGGTTTTGCACATGGTCTGGTTGTCGGTACCAGACAGGTGGGCCTGAGTATTTCAGACACTGCTGATCTACTGGGAATTTCACACACAAGAGTCGGTAGGGTTCACAGAGAATGGCCTGAAAAAGAGAAAATACGCCCAGGGAACGGGGTATAAATGCATAGCTGATGTCAGGGGTTAGAGGAGAATGAGAAGGCTTGGTAGAGATGATAAAACAACCAGTAGTTCCAGCCAGAGGAAGCAGAATAGCATTTCTAAATGCACAATACGTCTAACCTCAAAGCAGATGCGTTACAGGAGGAGAAGACCACACCAGGTGCCACTTCTGTCATCCGAGAACAGAAAAAAGTTGGTACACAGTTGCTTTTCCGGCTGAGCTACAGCTGTCCTACATGCCCCCCTCGTGCCAACTGTTCAGACTGCTGGTGGTGTAATGGTATAATGGTGTTGTGGACATTATCTTGGCACATTTTGAGCTCCTAGTTCCAAGTACATTTCATTTAACTTCTACAACCTACCTAAGTGTTATTCTTGACCATGTTTATCCCTTTATGACCACAGCGTAGCATCATCTTATGGATACTTCCAGCAAGATAATTCACCATGTCATGAAGCTCAAATAATTTCTAACTGATGTTCTGATCATGACAATTAATTCAACAGTGCTCCAGTGACCCCCACAGTTATAAAAAGTCCAATAAAGCATCTTTGGGATGTGGTGGAATTGGAGATTTACAGCAAAGATGTGATTCTATCATGTCAACATGGTGCAAAACTACTGTGTTATGTTTCCAACATCATTTTGACTCTATGCACTAAAATTTTAAGTAGTTCTGCAGATAATAATGCATCCAGCTACCAAGATGGACCTAATAAAGTGGCCAGAGAGTGGATATTACTCACTGTGCCATATTTTTTCTTGTCCCTACAGGAATTCTCAGAATGCAGGATCTGGCTCAAAGGTGGTTAAAGTCTCATTCCCATTCTGGACACACGAAAAGCCAGTGTTGCACACTAAAACACTGAATAGCATAAATAAGTTATTAGATAATTGATATGCGTCAAAAGTTTTTGTATTCATTATTGTAAAATTCGAAGCTTTTTATAAGTATGGATCATCTAATGGCTTAGTGGACCTTTAATAATCACAAGTTGCTTCATTGTCAGTAGATTTTCTTCTATTTTCAAACTGATGGTTAGTTTAAAATGCCAGTGTGTATGAAATATACAGACATTTTGGCTAAACCAAAGTTATCAAAGCATTCCAAAGTATGTACTTTTATATTTAGGATCACCACAACATGGAACATTAGTTATTTATGTGCTATTTGTGACCCGCATTACATTTCTCTTCTAATTAGCAGACGGGACAGGCAGATAAAATGTCCCTAATAGCTACCAAATGTCTTGTAGCCTCAGTTTCTTTGTTTCGGCAGTCAATGTTGAGTCATGCGTATGTGCTGCTCTGCAGACAGCTCAGACAGAGCAGCTGCATTAACAGTGAACTCACTTGTCCTCTTTATGTCAGAACAGAAAGGAGGCTTTATTTGTTTCTAGGCAAGACAGTTTCTCATGAGACGTTTGTCCCTGGTCTCCAGTGAGGATGCATAAGCATGAGATCATCTTGAAGGAAAGCACATTTCTCTCCCTGCAGATTCACAGCTTCATGTAGGGCTGATTCTGGTAGTGATGGCAATTTTCATATTGGCTGGTTTCACCCTGATGCTTTTGTTGTGTAATGATTATTGCAGCCCAGCCATCGGGGCTCCCGGTGTGCCGCTTTAGAAACCGCAGTGGAGAGCTTGGACATCGCCTGTCATGTCAATGTCACTCACTCCAAGTCGAAAGCCCTGCTCGAATCAGCGCAGGTACTGCTCCTTTTTTTCAGTTATCAAACCAAATACACTCTCACATATGCGTTTAATATAATCTCCTTTGCAAGGCGCTCTGTGGGAACAAGTGGAGGCAGTGGACGATGTTCCCACAGTGACACATCCAGTACTCACACCTACCCTGGTCGGATGAAGGCTCCTGAGGGCAGCCCCACAGCCAGGACATATCCCAGCACCCCCAGGTAAGATACTGTATGAAAAATGCCAATCCCAGCACATTTTTGTGCTTTGTATTCTCCTCATAAGACTTCAAAGTTGGATGAAATGCAAACAGCTATTCATAGAACTGACTGTTGCAGACCAGCTTCTCATTTCTGCTCCACTTTTTACGATATGATGTTTTTAAAAAAGCCTCACTTATGATGCGGAGCTTTTAAAACCGCAAAAATCCTCCGCAGTAATGGCAGCGTTGAATTAACACAGTGCTACGTCAACAGAAGCTCACCCAGAACTCTTCAGAGCTCACTACCAGTCAAGATACAAGAGAACTTTATTGATCCCAAAAGGAGGAATTCATTTGCAGCTACACTGATATCACATATCAATAATCTGGCATCAGAACAAATTAGCAGCAGCAGTCCAAGCAGAAAGACACACATATAAATAAAAAATACATACAATCAAGTACTAGGCCAATTGTCTGTGTTTTTTAATATATCTTTGTGTTTTTTTTAAATAATGGGATCATTAATGGGAGAAACAACATATGAATTTGCTCAACAACGGAGGTCTGGAGCACATCTGTGATGCTAATGCCGCGGCTGTCTCATTTCAAGCGGAGTGTGTACTTTGGAGTACGCAGTACACTTTACATAGTACGCTTCATGACCTCAGCAGTCTATGTACTTGGAAGCGTGCAGTGCATGGATTGGAATACAGCCGTTGTTTCGGATTTATTATTTGTTTAGATGTAGCTTTGTATTAGCCTTCTGTGAGCTTTCCTGATTCAATTTGGCCTCAGATCAGCAAACTTCTGCCAAAACATCTGAAAAAACTGCCAACACTTACTAATAATTTATTCTAATAAGGGATTTATACAAAGCCTTGTATGTAAATGTGCTTTATTTTCACTTATGGTTCAGGCGTCAAGCAAAGCACACAGCCTGCAGTGACAACCATGGGATTAAGCCCCCGGCCCCGGAGCAGTACCTTACGCCCCTGCAGCAGAAGGAGGTGTGCATACGCCACCTGCGATCTCGGCTGAGGGAAAATGTGGAACGGCTACAACACAGGTGACTCTCCTCTCACTCTCTGTTATGATCATTCTTGCTTCAGACAGAAAAGTAAACATGAGTCGGCAGTTATTCGGTTATTCTTCATACTTTCTCAAGGGATTGTGAAATAGATGAGTTGAGGACGCAGCTGTACAAGATGCAGGAAGACTGGATAGAGGAGGAGTGCCACCGGGTGGAGGCCCAGCTGGCCTTGAAGGAGGCTCGTAAGGAGATCCAGCACCTCCAGGAGGTGGTTGAGTCTGTGAGGTCCAATCTGGGCGTTCGTGAACAAGACCCCCATGACCACAAGCCATACAGGGAGCTGCAGGGAGCGAGGCCAGGGGGGAAGTCTCGCTCCTGTGGATGCTCCCCAGCCAGCACTTTAAGTCGTGGTGCCACCTACACCCGTCTGAGCAGCGAGGCTCTGCAGCTGGAGCGCAGCCCAAATGATCCGAGCGGAGCATCTCGCCCGGGTTGCCAAACCCACCTCCTCCTGGAGGCAGCGCTCCTCTCAGAGCAGCTGCCCCAGCAGGGCCACCAGCTTCGGGCCCACCCAGCTGTTCCACGCTCCTCTACCTATGAGAGGTTGTGCAGTGGGGGTGCTGTGCTGCCAATATCACACTCATGCCATACTCTGAACAGCAGCTGCAGGTGCAGCGGACACGCATACGTCCCCCATCATCACCTTTTCCTACACTTACCTCAAGAAGAGCCCCCCGTAATACCCACACCTGCTGCTGTGCCCACCACCCAAACCGACCCCGTTCCCGTTCCCGTGGCAGAGAAGAAAGCAGAGGTCCGATCCCAGGCCTGCAGCCCCACCATGACCTGGCTGTGTGAGGATACTGGTGCCGAGGAGCTGAGTGTCATTTCTTTAGAAACAGCGGAAGTTATCACCACGGAACCACAGCCGGTACCAACACCGTTACCCCTTCTGTCCCCTCCAGAGCCGCGACCACCTGACAAACCTGGGGGAGCATCAAATGTGCCAGTAGAGCCCCTCACCTGCCAACCCCAGTCTGTACATCCACTTCCAGTAAGGCAGGGAGCTGCACCGCTGAAGAAAGAGGAGAATAACGAGGAAACGGAGGCAGCAAATGAGGAAGGGCCTCCTCCTGAGCTGTGCCACTGGAGCAGATACTTCCTTGTAGATCTTCTGGCTCTTGCAATGCCGGTGGTCCCAACCGTGGCATGGCTGTGCAGAGGCGCACCGCAGGAGGTCATGCCCGTGTATCACATCGGGTCCCTGCTGAGAGGCTGCTGCGCTGTCGCGCTCCATTCACTTCGACGCCAGGGTGCAGGGAGGGGGCGCAGACCCACCAGCATGAACGGAACAACTTCAATCTGACGCTTTCAGTCCTCTGCAGGTACAATGCTGACCTGGCATGCCACCCGAGTCAGCTGGAGTTATTAGATCATTTTTATTTGAATTGTTCTTGTGATTCTGTGATAATGCATTGGCTTAGGATCTACAGAATTAGTTGTAAGACTCGTATCTTTAATGGACATTCTGCTGCTTCTTGCAGGTTAGTTTTCTCTTTATTGCAATTTGCATGAAACTCCTGAGTTTGTCGGACTGTCTTGCAGTAAAAGACCCCCAAAATAAGCGTGAATGAGCAACATTCAGGGCAAAATTACAGTTTATACATGTTTAAAGAAAAAAAAGAAAGCAATCAAGATGAACAATTTCTTTGTACATCCACGTGAAATACAAAAGCCAGCCTCATTTATTGGAAATCAAACACCATGCAAACAAACTAAAGAGAGCACTTATCTGGTTTGTTTAATAATACAAAGCACAGTGGGTGTTCATTCCACTCATACACCCATAAAAATACATATTTGAAAGCATTTTTACCTTCTGCAAAGCAGAGCATGTGTACATAATCTAGTACTCAGGAGCATAACAGATCACCAAAATTCATATTTTTTGCCAGTAATTGATGGTTTTTATAGGACATTTCCTCTGAACAAGCAAGAATGTATTAAAAAAGAGCAAAAATATGCTGGTTGAGTTATGACAGAGGTTTATTCACATAATGGAGATAAAAATAATAAGACACTCATAAATCATGCCAACATGAAAACAAGGCTAAAAACATGCCAGATGTGGGCGCATAACTGACTCGCTGCTGATGGGTGAATTGCAGTTACGTCATGTAAACAATTCATAACTATTTAAAATATCTGCAAAATACACAGAAATGTGTGTTTTAAGATGAAAAATATAATTTTGTGTTGCACAAGAATGAACAGGAGGGAAAGAAGAGCAATTTGGTGGAGATAAATATTTAAGATAAAGGTTACAAAGCTGTAAGACTGTTGTGTCAGTGTGAATAAGTGAACTTCCAGCATCAGAGAAGTTTAAAACAATCTTTTGGCTCTCAGGAATCCTTTAATAAAGAAGCATAATCAATGAGGCAGATCCTGCTGTAAAATATAGTTTATCAATGGCTAAACCAAGTCTTGAACTTTTGCTCTTTAACATTAAAAATGCACTTAAAAAAATGTAATTGCTTAATGTTATTTTATGCACCAGTTACCTGTAATGTCAGAATATTAAACAGCAAAAAGCCTGTTTAATACTGAACATGTTTGTTTTCTTTCCTTTTATTTTAAGTGTGCTGTGATACAAATAAATAATACTGAACATATCATGAAACAATAAGCAGTAAAATGGACTTGAGCATGGCAAGGTGTGTGTGTGTGTGTTTTAGGGGAAACAGTTGACCGAGAGAAAAATGTCTTCTTTCTGAAACTTGTAAGCTTTTGTTCAGTTGTTAAAAATCACCCAACACTCATTATGATTGAAACTGCAGGTAATAAAAAACATGCTGGAGGCTGTTCGCGGCATTCATGTGCTTGATTTGTTTATCCCTGGGTACATTATTTTCTGCACGTGCACGTTTTTCTAATTTACTCCACTAGCAAGTATCACAAAAGGTTTTTCATAGAAATATATTGTGTTGATTTATTCTTATTTTCACTCCATACAATTCATACTAAATCAAGACAATATAACCGTAAAGGCCTCAGAGCCACGGGAATAAAACTGATTCAGTATTTATGACACTGAACTAAAAACGTGGTCATGTTAACAGCTAAATTTATAAGTCAAGTCAATTCATAAGTCAAAAGAAAAATAAATCACAAAAAAACATAGAAAATGACTTAACACATGATGGGATGGTCTATGACTTATTACTGTAATAAAACTTATGTAAACTATAACAAAGTTTTAAAGCAAGTGATGCAATTCGCTTGTATGAACCGAAGGATGAACTAGTGTCGCTATAAACGTAGGTCCTATGCAGGAATCATCTGAGAACATCTTCCTCCATGCTCCCGAGATAAGAGTTGACCTGCAATGAGAAGAAAAACATGCCGTTGTTTTGATTAAGGGAGGATGAAGAACCTAAACTATTAACATCAGCTAGTAAATTGATTCACTGTACGTGTGAAGAGGATCATGAGGAGCATCAAAAGGATGCATCTGAATGTTCGTGATTGCTCACAGCAGCTGGATGTTGTTCCTCCACACATGATCGAGTTGCTTAACGACTACTTACCCTGAACATTTGAGTGGAATTAAAGTCGAGTGCACAAGTTTCAGACTTCCAAACCAATCAGCTCCACATCAAAGGTCAGAGTGGCATTTGGTGGGATAATCCCTGGGTGACCTTTGTTCCCGTAGGCATAGTCTGGTGAGCATGTCAGCTTTGCCCGCTGGCCTACGCTCATCTGTGGATGACATGAATAAAGTTCACACACAGCTTCTGAAACAGTTATTATTTACTCTTATCTGACAAATTGATTTACATAAAGCATTTCTAATTTTGCTTTTAGATTATGACGAAAACCCAACTTTTCAACTCTTTCCTGGTTGATTTTAGTTGCGCGCAGGAGACTCTTGTCTGTTTGCTTTCCCACTACATACAGAAGTGACTCAAGACTTTTCACCTTAATACTGTGTAGTGGAAAAGATGCAACACAAACTGTTTCCAAAATGTATATTAAGAGCATAAATTACATATAAAAGATGGGCAGACCTTTGTGACGTCTCCAGTAGATGTCTGAAGAGCTAATGTGAAGCTCGTTGGACAGCGTCATACATACATACCATCGCTCTCAGAAAATACAATAATGGCAAAGATATAGAGCTGAGCGGGGAGTGTGGTAGTAGATGACTGACATCTATCAAACTAAGAGCTGCCAGTAGCTAAGAGCTAACTCAGATCTAATAGAAGCTGACCGGCTAGTAAAGGTAGGTAGACTAATGCTAAGGTGCGCTGTTAGCCAGCTAAAAAAGGCATTTATGCTAAACTCTTGCCGTGCTTATTGGATACCTGTCAGTGTAAAAGACATGCTCCTAATTACATATATATATATATATATATATATATATATATATATATATATATATATAATCCTCCTCATAGTTGGTCTTTTAGGGTGTCAATGGATATTTGCTGTTTTAGGGCCCCTAGTGGATGAGGGGGAAACTGCAGGCACTTCGCTTAGCTAAGATGCATTATTATTATTATTCATAAACTGTTCAAAGATATGCCCATGCAGCCTTTCTGAGATGCTTTGTAATACTTATTTATGACTGTTTTATAGTACAGCTCAACTCCTCTGTCCTTTATTTTCCACAGCGATCATTTCATGAAGAAAGCAGAAGCAGCTGTGCCAACACAAAACAGCTAGACATCTTCTCCACGTGTACTCAGCGCAACATGTATGAGTGCAAACACTTTTAGTTTTTACTTTTATGCAGAGTTGTAAAACTGCCAAACATTTCTTCTTCTACCTGCTCAGTAGGGAATAAAAGACTCACATATAACTCAACACATTTCCTAAATGTGCTATTGCATTTATAATTCATGTACATGGCCATGCAATCCATGTAAACATGAGAACTGTGTGTTATATTTCTGACTCATGCACACGCATATGTAAATTATGTGCACGCATTTGTGAGCCCATCAGTGGTCAGTAGGGTTTTCACATCACTGCTTTCATCCAGATTGTCCAAACACTTGAAATGACAATAAAAGAAAAGCACCAGGTATGAGGCATGTTTGAATACTTTTAGTTTAGGCTGATTCCTAGTCATTTACTATGTTCATAAGGCTTCTCTGTTTAAAAATGTGGTTAATTAACAGTCTCATACTTTGCATCTACAACTCAGTACAAGCAACTAAGTGTAACCGAAACAATGACACCATGGTCTGCTTATTTAAAAACAACTATTTCTCACCTGAGCTACTCCTTCCTCCCAGCCACGGATAACCTCCCCATGTCCAATCTTGAATTTAAACGGCTTCCCCCGGGACCTCGAAGAGTCAAACACTTTCCCATCATCAAGTGTTCCTAAAACAAAACAGACATGACACGATGGATGTAATGGATTGGGTCTACTAGATGTAAAAGTTTAGTTTAAAGATACGCGAGACCATCCTCAAAAACCCAAAGAGCTAGCATTAGCCGGCTAGCATCATAGGACCGTTAAGCCTGCCTTAGGGGCTAATAGCAGCTACAACACCGTTAGCTCAACTATTTTGCTGCTCTTTCAGTAAAGAGTAATGTCCACCTGAGGAGCTCAGTAGCAGAAGGAGCTAAACCAGCCGGACACCCGGCTTTAGCAGCACCTTAACTAGTGTTAGCAAAGAGTCATTGCGAGTAATTTGCTGCATAGGGTATCGGCTATAGCTGCAATGCTAGCTTAGGAACCATTCACAGACATCCAGTTGTTGTTAGGCGTAACAGAGTATTTTAAACAGGTAACGCTTTCCCAGCAAAGATTTAGCTTTAATGCAATACATGTACAAATATAGTTCACTTGCGCCTAAAATTAAGAAAATATTCTGCGTGTCTTTGGCTTCAGACTAACCGACATAGTGCACCACGACGCGCTGCCCCCTCTTTGGGAATGTCTGTCCTGGAAGAAAAAGGAAAAACAAAAGGAAGCATGGTTTGATGCTGAAATATACAGTGTTGTAATAAAATAATACAAGACGCGATTAATTACTCGATATTCTCACCATCACCCGGAGTTATTGTCTCAATTTCTACTCCCATTTTCGCTCTACAGTAGCCTTCCTGTCGACCACCCCACAATGTTCGGAGCGGAAGGGAGAGGAAGGGGCGGCTGCTGACGAGTGGGTGGGCATGGATGCATCATCAAAGAAAATTAAATATTTATTTCCAAATGTACAACTTTTAAAATAGCTTGAGACAAAAATATATGGAATGAGGGAAATTATGGGAAAAAAATCAGGTTCCATTTGTGTTAATATAAGGAATAATGGGATTCTGGACAGAGGGACACAGTGTCATTCCCTCCTCATCCACTAGGGGCTCCAAAACTGCGCAAATACCAATAAACTCCCATGTTAAAAAGAACAGCTTCAGAGCAGAAATAAGCATATGTACAGTCTGGTATTACAAACATTTTAGGTTTAATAAGTCAAAATCAAAACAAAGTGAATTTCCTTTTCTAACTAATCCGTTTAGATATAATTTAATCTTGAAATGTGGCGCAATTTTGGACGTGCCAGGTATTTTAATATGTGCGGTAAGAACGCATTGTAGTACAGAAATGCCCAATTCAGGTCCTTGAGATCAAGTATCCTCTAACTTTTAAATGCATGCCTTTTCCAACACATCAGAATCGAAATAGCTGAATTTCCTCATGTGCATGCCATCCAGCTCTGCAGAGGCCTGGTAACGAGACATTCATCTGATTCAGCTGTATTGGACAATAAAGGAACAACAATGATGAAAAGTAAAAATGAGAATTTATTAAAATACAATATGCATGTAATAGATTTCTTAATGATAACTAGGATATGTATTAAAATTGTATTTATTTATCCAATTCATGCTATTTGCTGGGCACTTTCTAAACACTTTATGCAACTCTGCAATATTTCATGAGGCAAGTTTGGCTACACCCATGTTACCTTGGATCGCACATATGACCTGCTAGAGAGAGAATCAGGATTACTCCCACAAGATTTACCACTCAGTTCATCATCTTTGTGCTTTTTAGGGCTGAGTATCCCTTTATGCCCCTGAAGATGTGATGCAGGCCTCCTGGATGTTGTTGAGCAGGTGGATAAATCTATGGTGCAGTTTTCGTCATGCCGATTACAACATAGGGAGAAATCAGATTTGCATAATGTCTTAGTATGTTGGTTAGGATGTGATGTTGATGTCTGTAAGACTGCTTGTTGCTCTGTGTGGTTTCTTGAGTCAGATGATGTTGATGCTGCTTCTGGGCTAAATGAGAAATAAAGATATTTTAGATATGTATACAATAAAATATTTTGGTCAAATGACAAACATTTTTCCCCAACAGAATCAAACAAAAAGTCACATTTCTATTTAATGTTCTGATCTGATAACTTTGTGCTCTTTAAAACTTTAGGCATAAATGATCCCAAATGATGATTTGTTTTTATACATATGAAGAAACAAAGTGGCCTGTCTGGAAAGCAAAAAGAAAATGTGGTTACAGAATCTGGCAATATGAGTACAGTTAAAATGTGTAAATTTTATCCATCCAATTCAGAAGAAATTAAATTTCCAAAAGAAAATCTTGAATTATTTGTTTGGCTTCTCAGTTTTGAAGAGGGTCATTATTATAACCTCACCTTAAGGAATTAAAGTCTGAAACCAAATTAATGGGCAGAAAGGCCTTAATAATTTAATCTGAAGTCTTTATTTGGGCCAAGAAACAAAGTTTCTAACACAAATAAATTTAAAAAAAGCAAAAGTGACATGTCACCCATCCATCCATTTTCTACCGCTTATTCCCAAACGGGGTCGCGGGGGGGCTGGAGCCATTCCCAGCTACACAGGGCGAGAGGCGGGGTACACCCAAGCTCCATGTCTTTGGACTGTGGGAGGAAGCCGGAGAAACCGGTGAGAACCCACGCTAACACGGGGAGAACATGCAATCTCCACATAGATAGGCCACCGCCCGAGCCGGGGATCGAACCGGCAACCTGCTTGCTGTGAGGCTACAGTGCTAACCACTTCGCCACCGTGCAGCCCTTTGTGCTAAAAAACACGCAGCTAAATGCTCCACTGCATTTTCCAGCAATGTACATCATGAGAAACAAACGGAGCAAGGTCAATGACAAGGTAAGGTCTGTGTTTTTGTAATCTCTTCTCAGCTCATCATCTGAACAGATTTTTTTTTCTTGACTAATATCCAACAACTTTTCAGTTATTGATCAGAAAATTGAGATGGACATAGTTAATTCAAACGTAGTCATTTCCAATTTTCTGTTGTCACAAAAGGTTCAATAAAGCCTATGTTACATTGTCAATCAGTGGCTCTGTTGAAACGTAAAAAAGAATAGCAAAAAGCCTCTTACTGGAGTTGCTGATCCTGGAGCTCTAAGTGTTGCTTCTCATTGATTGGATAGGTGAAGAAAAACACCATCCCTGTCAGCAGAAGTGTGATGGGAACTGGTGAGAACAGCACAATCAGAGCTGTCACCACTCCATCACCATGGTTACATGCATTTGCCTTGTAGCCCACAATCCTGCACACAAGCAGTGAAGAGGATATGAAATACTAAGTGATGCACACACGTAACAGTCTCATGAAAGGCATCGATGGAGGTCTTACTCACTGCAATGTCATGGTTGAGAGTCCAACAGAAAGTCCTCCTGCCATCTTAGTACAAAAGGCATAACCAGAGAAAAAAAGAGGCTCCAGGTCTTTACAGGAGGAGTGTTTCACAGCAAAGTCATCCATCACATCTGGGAGCATTGACCTGTAACACCACAGGATGACAGATTACGTTCTGCACAGTCAAGAATATGTTTCTTTTTTATAATTCTCATCTTGGGCTCATGGGTTCTGATAAAGCATTATCATGTGCTCCGCATGCAGACTTTACATCCAGACTGGACTGATGGACTCACCAGGGGAGCAAAAACATGGTTGCAGCGCTGAATCCCATCAGAATGCACATGCTCATGAAAACTGGCAAGTTACTGGGGACGCAGGCAACTACGATCACTGCTGGGATGAAGAGCTGGCAGAAGCATGAAAAGGTTTCACAGGTAAGAAAAATATTCAACCTGTGGGGAAAAATATTTCTTTATAAAAAAAAGAAACAGATATTTTTTATTTCTCACCGATAGTCCAATGAAAACTGTGATTTTTTTTCCAATTCTCAGAAGAATTACTTGCCAAAAAGGAACTGCGACTGAAGCGGAAACCTGTAGAAATATTAATTTCTTTTACATTTGACATACAGATGAAAAAAAATTATATTCTAAAATACTGACAACTTGCTAAAATAATCTTCTAGGTGACTGGTGTTTATAGTTTTTAGAGGCATTTTACCAGCAGGGCCAGCAAAAGGAGCTGGAACTGGGCTCCTAGCCCAGCTGCATGACTGCAGAACAGTGCAAAGTTACCTAAAGACATCTGAGTTCAAATAGACAGAGAAGAAAAGTGTTACAAATATATTAAAATCATGCAGGACTTAACCTTCTGATTGAAGAATTATAAAGAAACAATGCTGTGTTTTTATTCCCAAACAGTGTTCTATTTCTACAGACGCAAACAGTGATGCTTTTTTGATTTTGATGTTGTTCAACATTTAATTTTACTATACATATAGCTATTCTATACAATCTTATATCTAAGTGTAATTGCATAATTTACTTGTCCTGCTTATCACTGAGGCAAACTTGAAAGTTGAATTTGTTTTCTTCAGGTACTGACAGTGCATTGGATGATTCCTTTATGCCTAATAAAGTAGCCAGTTTGCACAAATACCATCAATGCATATAATAGAGAACAGCTTTCAAATAAAGTGTCCATTGTAGACACTGTACATCAAATGATTAACAAAATAGAGTCATGCTGAAGCGGACCTGAAACGCAAGTACGCTGAACACAAAGCCAAGCACAAGCCGTTGGTAAGGAATGTGGTTCATCAGCATCTTTAGGGAGCTCATAAAGGGTGGTCGTATGCGCTCATTAGAGGACAGAGGTCCTGAGGGGGGAGAGAAAAATAAATAAATCAGGAATTACTCATATTTAGCTTTTATTAGGTTAAATGTTATGTGATATATGCTGATTAACTTAATCATATTAGGATCTAAGTAGCTGAGCAGCAAAGTAATATGAACTGTTTTTTTCTTTTCAAGGTTGAAGATACAGTGAATAAAACTCAAAAGATCTTTTTACCAACATCTAAGATTATTTACTTCAGATGACTAACAACACACACCATTTTACACTTTGTCATGATTATTTAATATAACACCATCAATACTTGACTTATTTAAAATAAAATATCTTGATTGTTTTAAATTATTACTCTGGCGCAAACACTATTTGGTAACTCAGAAACTCAGAACATATGCTTACATATGTTATTTAAGGAACAGGCTTTTTGGCTAGAGCCGGTTACCTAGGCAACGCGTCACGACAAGAGATATTAAATAATCCATTTGGCTGCTTCTAGTAAAAAACGTAAAATTTTAACAGAAAAACAACAGTAAAAATATTATACATTAATAATTTTATATTAATTCATATTTACATTAATTAATTATCTTAATTAATAGTTGATTTAACATTAATTTCTTTTGCAGATGATCAAACATGAGATAATAACAAACAAGGTGTCCATTATCAGAATTTAATAAACATGGGTTCAGATATTTCATGCCATTAACTTCTGATAATGGACACTATGGACAGTTTTTACACAACTTAGTCAACACACAAAAAGAACTCTGAGAATGACTCAATAATTTGCAGAAGCAGCTTTAGCAGCAATAACTTGGAGTAATTGTTTTCTGTGTGATGTTATTTGTATTTCCCACCGTTGTGAAAACCTGGGGGTGTATTTTCTTTTCCCATAGCTGTATGTTTTGTGTAAAAGTGTTTGAAGTGAGTGACTCACCCTGCTGCTCCCTCACTCCGAAGAAAAGAACCAGGCAGCAGAGGAAAAACAAGGCAGCCATGACCAGAGCGGAGGTCTGGAAAGCTTTTTTCTGGGGGGAGTGAAATGCAGACATGGTACTGTAACTAATAAATAAAGCAAGCCAAACTGTCTGCAAACATAAGATATATTTTTAAAAAAAGGAGCGAAATGGGAAAGTTTTCTCCTTTAAGTGCATCATGATTAATTTTAAAGTGTTATAATTAACACAAGTGTAGGTTTTGGATTAATTGTATTTTTCTAATAGTATTTAATTCTCAATATTACTTTCCATGACATTTCTAGTCTAAAATATGGCCCTTGAAAAAATATGGAGTTATTAGTAAGTAGATTACAACTCCAAAAATTTGGGACTTTTTGTAAATGTAAATAATAATAATAATAACAACTCAATATTTTATTCTAAATAGAACATAAGTAACATTTCAGATGGTAAAACTGAGACATTTTTCTATTTCATGAAAAATTCAATTAAATTCAATTTATTTACATATCATCACTTCACAACAATGTCATTTCAGGGCACTTTACAGACATCCCATTGAGCCAATTCATGATAGAATAGTTAAAGAAAACCAACTGATTGATCCAATCCTCATCTGAAGCATGTACGAGCTGACCGTGGAAAGGAAAGAGCGCCCTTTTCAAATAGTAGCTTATTTTAGATTTGAACACCACATCTTTAAGTCAGAAAAAGTATTTGTCACAAATTGAAAAACATCTGGAGTAGCATTTGATGACTGATTTAACCTCTGACACTCTACCTCAGAGGCTCTGCCTCTGAAATGCTGAAATTTAGACTTTTAGTCGTGTTACTGAGCTGTTGTCAGTCAAGCTAATGTTTAATGTTAGAGGTTAAATCTGTGACAAACAATACTAAAAAAATTGTTTAGAAAAAACTTAAAGGACCAAAAATTCAGAGAATCCAGTCACAACTGGATGGTAATGATCTCAGGATCCTGCATTCAAAACAAACATTATTCTCTTCTGGAAATAACTGCATGGGCTCAGGAATAATACCAGAGGTCTCTGTCTGTAAGCACAGTTCACTGTTGAAGCCATAAACGCAGGTCAAAGCTCTATCCTGCAGAGAAGAAGCCATATGTGATCACAGCTCAGAAACACTGTCATTTTTTCTGGATTAAAGCTCGTTTGAAATGGGAAACTGTTCTGTGGTTGGACTGATAAATATGTGAATTTCTTTTCGTAAGCCACAGATGTCATGTCCTACATCCCAAAGAGAAGAGGGACCATCCAGCTTGTCATCAGCTGGTAGTTCACCAGCCTGTATCTCTGATGGTATAGGGTTGCGTTAGTAGGCAGCGTACACATCTGTGAAGGCTCCTCCTATTCCCAGATGTTTATAGGCAAAGAAAAATGATGATACACAATAGTTCCCATCACCCTGTTCTAACCTTTTTGAGATGTCTTCCTCCCATCAAACCAGCTCGTGTTTTCCACAAAATAGCAAAATGTCTCAGTTTCAACATCTGGTATGTTGTTTATGTTCAGTTGAAGAAAATATTAATTTATGTTAATTACACTTTACACATTATCCAACTTTTTGGGAACTCTGGTTGAATAAAAAAAATTAATAAAAATAATAATAAAAATAAATAGATTAGTAAACATAGAGGGTTAAAATATAGGGTTCAGTCCAGGCCACTAACTCTAAATGTAGACACTGTCCTTACATTTTCACAGTAAATACCTTTGTAGTTTTAAGATTTTATAGTACACACCTATAAATCCACAATGTGATCATTTAAACCGGTTTTTGTACCCATAATACGAGCTAAATGGGTACAAGCATGTGTACAACATGAGTACAACAGATAAACAGACAACAATACCGACGTCAGGCCAAGAACAGTAAATTACAGGGTGAACTGATCTCCCAGAGCACAATGCCAACACAAAGCTGCTTGTGTGAGAAACATGAGCCTTATCTGGGTGTCAGTTTTCACTTTTCCTTCCCTGCAGAGAGTACCGTTTCCTGTAGGGCAGCCGTTTGAGGTGCAGATGTGCTCTGAGGGGTTTGATGGACCTGGTCCAGCTGATCACAGGCCTCCTGCTTCTCTGTGTTGTACACAGACACGACTTGTCCCTGAATCACTGACGCAAGCAGCATCGCCACCATCTCCACGCTCATTCCTGGCCAAAAGAAAAGCTGGCATTTGGTTTGGCTTCTGGTGGTTCTGAGATGTGAGGCTATGGTGGAGACTGGTTTGTCTTACTGTGGGCGGTGGCGGAGTCTCTGTCCCTCACATGCCCCCCCAGGAACATGTTCAGTGATAAGTACGGGACGTTATAGCACTGTTAGCAGATAAACAATTGAGAGAAAATGTGTGAAGGTGAGTAGCCATGGTGACGCTTGGAGCAGAATGGCAGCAGATATAAAAAGACGAAATAAAAAGATGTCACCATGGCAACTCTGAAGAAAATTAAGACATATAAAGCAAAAGATTGAGGATAGATGGCAACTAATGTAAAAAAAACAAAAAACATAAAAAACCTTCTACTTGCAATCGCTTTCTGTATTTTTCCTAAAGAGAACTTGTACATAAAAATGTATTTTAAACATAAAAAAATACTTTTCTTATGCACATATAAATACAGCAGTGGGGCTACGTTCAGTTTCTTTATGACATACCCAGATTTTTCCAGCAAATCTGTTTATCCCCCTGAAGGGTGTATATATATATATA
>JBAMHX010000015.1:4745704-4758407 GCA_037177515.1 Pseudomugil tenellus
GATAGATAGATAGATAGATAGATAGATAGATAGATAGATAGATAGATAGATAGATAGATAGATAGATTGATTGATTGCTCTGAGCTGGGAACAAGCTACCATTGTTCTGTGTTTCTAACAGTTTCATCTGCTTAAAAAGGAGTGTAAGATAGGGGAATAAAAACAAAGAAAGTCCCTTCTGATACAGGCAGCTTTGTTATTATTGTTTTGCTTTTTATTCCTAAATGTGTTTGTGCAGAGAAAATTGTAGGATAATAATATATATTAAATAATAATATATAAATTAAATAATACATATATATTTGATTACTATCCAAAACTGCAAAAAATGCACTTTGAGGAACTTACACTCATAAATGTCTCGAAGAGGCAGGCTGCCACGAGGAACCACAGCACACTGGCAGCCTCTGGCATCCATCCGATGGATGGCACAAACCACAGAAGCACATATGACAGGATGCAGAACGGT
This sequence comes from Pseudomugil tenellus, assembly GCA_037177515.1. Taxonomy (NCBI): domain Eukaryota; kingdom Metazoa; phylum Chordata; class Actinopteri; order Atheriniformes; family Pseudomugilidae; genus Pseudomugil; species Pseudomugil tenellus. Next base: position 4,746,174 of record JBAMHX010000015.1, read on the forward strand.
GTGGAAATTAGCAGCCTGTCAGACAAGGATGGATGGATACATAAGTGGGGCTAATTGTGTAGCTCAGGGCTGCCCAAATCTCAAGATCTACCATCCTGCAACTTTAAGGTGCATCCCTTCTCCAAAACATCTAGCTGAATTCCCTCTTCTGCATGTCATCCAGCTCTGCACACAGCTGGTAACATGCATTTGATTCAGGTGTGTTATACAAGCGTTGCATCTAAAAGCTGCAGGATGGTAGATCTCAGGGACCAAACATGGGGACCCCTAATGTAGCTAAACCAACCGACCATGGAGTTAGTTTGCCGATGGATGTCCAGTTACTGCAGCTCACCAGATATCCAACCACAGGGTCAGTCACAGCATCCCAGGCCCGACTCACAAGTAAAATCATGGACACATAGAAGGCCTCCATCTGTGAAGACATTCCAGCCACGTTCAGGCTGATGTACTTGATCTTCATAGCAAACATCTTTGTATGCGCAAAAGACATTTTGCACTTTTTACCTGCACAACATCCAGAAGAAAAATCTGCAGGGAAATACTTATGGCTGCTGAGGTCATCTGATATGGGACCCCACCCACGGCATAGCACACCTTTCTGGCTAAAGGAATCCCTCTGGAGCTCTACACAGTCAAGAAAATGATTCATTTAGTCAGAAAGCTGAGCTACTACTTATATGTTCATGTATGAAAAAATGAGAAACTGAAAGAAATAGACCATTAAATACTATCTGAATTAGAAGATTTCTTAGTTTAGTTTCCTACTCTGAAGAAATCTGTTTCTCTTGTTTCAGTTTTTATTACATAGTAGGGAATAAAACTGTGGATTGCACATCAAATGTCAAGTTATATGGAAGGAAAAATACAAAAGATATGTTTGTTTTCTTGTAACAGCAAAGCCGGAACACTAAAAAAGAATCTATTACATTACTTTATCTAAAACGTTCATATAAACTAGAGCAGCAAATTTTTTTAATCAGTTCTGTATTTTCCCTCTAAATGACTTTAAATTTAACTCTTGCACATTGTCACATTCTGCTGAGACTTACTGTAACTTTACACGCTCGTATGTATGTCGCTTCTATTTCTATCACTGCAGTAAAAAAAAAAAACCCTCAAAAATGCTGCAACTCATAAAAATATCAGCTTTAACTATAATGTCAACAAAAGAGCAAAAAAAAAAAAAAAAACAAAACAGTTCATTTCTTACCGTCTTTTGAACATCCGTGCATGACTCTTCAGTCTGCTTGGAGAGGTGATTTCTTAATCGTTGAAGTTGATTTGCAAAGTTCTCAAAACAACTCATCGTCTCTGTTCAGAAACGTTTCATCTGAAGCGAATCACCACGGAAACCAGCAGCTCCAAGTGTTGCTTCAATCAGACTTCTCTGAATCTGGTTGAGCAACTCTTTTTTATTTGAAAGTATTGTGATGCAATCCACCTGCTCACTTTACACTCATTAGAACCACTGTGCTCATTTTAAAAAAAAATTCTAACGGTGTAAAATTGAGCTAAGAAATGTAAAATGTTTAAACTTTAAATGTGTAAACTTAAAAGAATCAGTTTGTCCACTGACTCATTTGTTTCTCTTCTAAATGCATTGTTTTTAAAACCTTGAATAAAGCTGCAGGTTGTAATGCATGAGTAAGAGTCAGCTCTGACCTCTTGTGGCAAAAATGTGAAACTTTCCTTTTTTTCACATAGCAACTAATGTTTAATGGATGACAAAACAAGTTATTATAACGATTGAAAATAATTTGTTCATAAAGTTTAAATTATTAAATAAAAATAACATTGTTGACACAAATGATCTAAGTGCACCTACATATTTATCACTTTTTCCAGGTGCATAAAATTTGAATTATCTTGTTCATGTTAGTCAAAGAAGATTAGAAACGGCCCAGATGGCAACAGGTGAGTCAGGTTAAAATGTGTGGCGACACCTTGCAGATACAGAAAAACCTCTCAGATGCTGTTGCTGGTTGTCAATAACATAAACAATGTATTTAACATGTGATTATAACCGTCATAACCAAAACATGTATTTAACCAGAAGATCATTTACAGCTGATAATTATACAACATTTAGCCAATTGGATCAGGAAGTTTGAGAAAAACTGTGTTTTAAAAAAGTCTCCAAAAACCGCAAACCTGACCTGCAAGGGAGGGAGTTGAGTAAAAACAATTTTCCTAAAAAGAGCACGAGAACAGTTACAACTCAGCACTGCTGTGTGGCAAAAAGCAGGTTTTTAGGATTAATATGCTCCAATTGATTCATTAAAGAGAGAAATCTGACACGTCATGCTGACTAAATGGTGTAAATGCTACTGTTCAATTTTTTAGTTTTGCTGTTTCAGCAACTGGACAGTTTGCAGTCACAGACATGAATATGAACTTTGCTTTATATAAAGTGTTTCTGATTGTGATCGTCTGAATGTTTAAATCAAACCAGAAATGGATTTTGAACATTAATACGACTACATCCATAAAACTATTAACTAAAAAAGAATCAAAAGGAACATCACTCCTGCGTCTCCTCTAAATCAAAATTACAAAAAAGATGTTATATATAGTTTCCAGATGTTTGCCAAAAGTTAAATCCTGCTGCTGTGACATCATCAAATTGCGTCATCAGTTGCAGCGTATGGAGCTTGGAAGTGGAGTTTAAGATGTTTTGGAATTATTTACAAATGCCATACATCTAATTTGCTTTAGAGAAGAAAATTTTATTTACTTGCAATTATTTTTTTTTCTTTTTTCCTGGAAGGACGGGTGCGGGGGTATCAAAATACCAGAATAAGAAATTTAAAATTGGACAAAAATCCTTACAAAAGCTAATATCAAACATCGCCAGAGATAAGTATTAAAATGTGCAGGAGGGAAAGAAAGTCTAAGCTCTTAGGAGTCTAAGCTGTGCATCAAATGACATTTTCTTCTAAAAGAAGCAAAATCTCAATTTTTAATATTTTACATGCATTTTATAAAGCACTTTTCATTTGCACATATAAAATAGCATTTTAATTCTCTAAAATTAAATCACAGAGAGAACCAGACGAGATGCTTGCAGCATATTTAGCTTTAATGCCACTCAGAATGTGTTGAACACTAAAGTCACTTCAATGCGAGATGGTTGCAACAAGAAAAGATCTCCAACTATCAGACTGAGAAACAAATGCAGGAATTTCATTTCAAATTTTATAACTTTGTAAAACAAAGAAAATAAATTGAAAAGAAAAACAGTAGATTATCTGGAAAATAAATACCTGCTCTACAACTCGGTTTAATAAAAGGGACCCCATTAGTTCCACTTTTAAACCAGGTTCTACAAATTGGTGTTCTTAGTTGGGTTGTCCTTGGCCTGCCGCAGACCATAAAGCCATTTGATCACTCGTGCATTTCTCTCTATGACCGAAACACCATAAGGAACACGATCTGCAGCTTTGGCAGCATCTTCATCCTCCTCATCATCTCCATCTTCTCTGCCAGAACCCCCACATTCGGAGCCTGGAGCGCTGACGCTGCGAAAACGAGCGAGTGACACAATGTCGGAGCTAGAACCGGTCAGCTCCTGCAGATCTGACGGGTCCAAGCCGCACAGGTTAAAGAAGCGCTCCAGGTCAGTCCCGGCTCGAGAAAAACGGTCACTCATGTCAGATTTGGAGCGGGTCAAAGATGGCCGCTTCCTGGAGCTGGAAGAAGACAAGCGTGTGATTGCTGGTGACGAAGGAGGGATAGCAGGGAGGTTGGGGGGAGGTGCAGGAGCAGGAGCGGGGGTCTCAACTTTAGTGGAGAGTGGTTGTTCAGGTTTTGATGGAACAACAACTGGTTTCAGAGGAGTGGAACGGGGCGTCGTTCTGGGGTGGAAGACGCGCAGGTTTGAAGCACCTAACTGGAGCTGAAACTGGGAATGTAAATGTACAGGCTGGAGGGGTTGACGTATGTACTGAGGTGGTCTGCAGGCCGTCCTCACGGGACCAGTCTGGGGCATGACATCAACTCTGCGCACCGTCCCTGCGGCTGAAGCTGTAGGAGTAACAGGACTCTCTACCTTAGCAGATCCAGATGCTTTTAACCTGACTTTGGCCAAAGCGGACTTGTCAGGACGTGGAGGTGGACATGGTCTCTGCTTTACCGGCTGTGCACCTGCAGCAGTTTTGCAGCTGTGCGCTTTACTGTCCGGTGACTCGGCAGATGTGCTGGACTGTGGTTCATAAGGAACATCACTAATGAGGTTGCTCAAATGCTCCAAGTCAAGCTGGACTTCCTCCTGCTTCACCTTTGTTTGTGTGGGGGCTTTTCTAGTGGGACGCAGAGGTACGTTGGGGTTAAGCAGAGGCCTCCGCACCTCCGGCGGCCTCTGTAACTCGGGAGGCCTTCGCACCTCGGGGGGCCTGACTGGTTGATGTTTGGAAAGAGCGACTTGACTCTTGACATATTTAGCCTTGTCCGCCTCCAGTCTCTCCACGGCACTCTGCTTCGGCCTGGCTGCTTCGGTTTGTCTTCTATGGTAAAAATCTGGGCCCACTGGACCCTTAGGCCGCAACCGTGGGGGTAAAACTATAGCAGTAGCCCTCACTGGTTGCTTCACTGGGTGTTGGAGCGTCCCCACAGGCATTTTGTCACTTGATATGATACCTGTACTCGCCCACGTCTTCCCAGTTTTTTCTCCACAGATTATTTGTGCCCGCGTGTGGCTGGGTTGCGAATCTCTTCAGGCCATGTTGGAACGATGTGACCTCAGCGTCTTGTACCGACTTCCTGTGGACAACAGGCAAATCAGTCAGCAGGTTGCTCGGCGACATGGAGCATTTAACAAAACCCAAAAGGCAATGACAGAAATATTAATCTATTATTTAAAACTATGTTTCTGTTGGTATCCAGTCACTTTACTGGAATAATTGTTTTTTTTCACTTATAAAGTAGCCATTTATATCCACTTACAATTCGTCTGCATGGTAGCTCCCATATTTGTGCCACTTTTTTAATATGGACAACTCTATAACAACTCTATAGCACCGTTTCCATCAATGAGTCCACTTCTGTACAATGTTTTAGCATTTCCACAAGCAAAACATGGGAAAGGGAACCAGAATATCCTACTTGAACAGCCCAACTATTTTAAGAACCCTTCCTCAATCTCGTCCATCCAACCCTAAAGGGAGTAGCTTGGCACAATACAATCCATTGATCAGTCATAAGAATCATAACGATAAAAACCTTAATAATCATTCTTAATAAACATTCTAACACATAAGTTGTAAATTTTACAGCCCCGGGGAATTTTTTTTTTTTCGTGTGTGTCTAGTATTAGTATTATTAAATGATTTTGTTCTCGGTACATTGTTGTTGTAATGTATTATACTCCACTCTCCTTGTTCTGTTATTTTTTTTATTTATTTTCCTAGGATTCCCTTTATGTACACAGGCTCCTGTCTATAAGCTTTAGGTAGCTTTTAAGGAGACCTGATTCACACATGATCCTGGCTAAGCCCTTATGTGAAGGTGTACATCTTGTGAAAATGGATGTGTGTGTGAATAAATTGAATTGAAACCTTTTGTTTGAAGCCATGTGCAAAAAGAAAGAACACAGGCTGCTGGATGTCCACCATTCTTTTCCTTTCCTTCTGCGTTCCTCATTAATCTAGGATGAGGTTGCAAGCCATCACATTATGCAATTACATAGCTGAAGCATCTACAACTAGGCCTGACACATTAACACATTTTGATGTGTGATTAATTGCCTCAGAAATGATTGTGATCAACGATAATATTTCACTAAGAGATTAATGTTTTTTAGACAGTTTGCAACTGATATATTAATTATAAGGTTAAATACACCCTTTCAAAGAATAAACATTTATTTCTAAAGAACATTTAGCCTGATGTACAGAATAGTTTAGTTTTCCACGGTTTCAACAGTGGGATTATCTGGTACATATCTGGTCTTTCAGGGTCCAGTCTGCTCATATGGTCATGTTTTACTTGACCATATATCTAAGGTGGCAGAGTAAATGAATGTCTGATCTCCTTTAGTACGTCATCTTGTAGGCAACGTTACAGACAAAGGCTACTGAAAGGTACAGAATTGCTTTTGTGCACTATGAAGCACTGTAGTGAAAATGATTGCAATCCAGTCTGTAGTAAAGAGAAAAACAAAAAACTGAAAATATTGCAGCTGGCAAAGTTATTGTGCTCACTTTTCCTCATTGTGAAACATGTCTATCTACAGCGATTCAGCTTGTACGCTACCTTCTGGAGAAGGGCATGGCTGGTTGTGGAGAAGCAATGGAAACCAAACCACACCAATGCACTCGCAGGTGAAAAATGTTATGCTTCTTTACGTATGCGTTTTGTTTTTTTCTTATTCTGATGGCAAAACACCAGATTTTTGGTATTTTCAGGAGCTGCTGTAACTACAGCGTCCCGGAGCTGAGAAAGAGCACATCAAAACTTTGCTTTCAGGACAGTATCATGCTGAAGTAACTGGATACACTGGCCACTTCATGCACCATAGATGATTAATTAATGAAATGCAAGACAATAATATTAGCAGAAGATGTGTGGGGAAGATAAGGCTGCTCGATTATGGCAAAACTTATCACAATTACTTTGACTGAAATTGAGATATTGATTATTTAACACGATTATCCATTAACTTTAAAAAAAATGAATTTATATCCCAGCCGTTAAGTTCCCGCCACACTTAACGGCTGGATTAAAAGCCGTTAAGTGTGGCGAGAAATGCCCCCGAGTTCAGCCTTTATCACCCAAACGGTATGTGTTGTTGTTGTGAGGTTCTTGAGATATTCCACAAAGTACCGGCGCTGTCGGCCCAGAGAAGTTCTAAAGATTAACAGGTACCTTCCAGATAGTTGAAGTGATTCTGGTCCTGCTTATGACTGAGTTCTGGGATCTGGGTTTGTCGTGTTACTTTCAGTTACAAACAGGCAACTCGCTTAAATTGCTACTGAAAACACAAGCTGCGACGGAGAAAATAACTGAACTATTTTATTTTTCTGATTGTTGAAAACCCAGATTGTAACTGCCCAGCCCTAAAGGGAGCCAAAGCAAAAGATAAGACGAGTGAACAATGGACTGACTTTTACAGACTGGAAAGAGCTCAGAGAAGGTGAATTAGGTGTCGTTACAGGGCACCTCACTGAAAAAAATCTGCCAAAGTTCACTAGAGCCTTTTTAAAGAGCACTACTGAACAATAAAAACACTCAAAAGACAGAAAATCCCCTTTCCAGACGCTCTGCCTTTTACAAACCTCACAAAGCCTCTGCACCCATACACCCACTCATTACAACTCCAGCCAATCACTTTCCAGCAGCCTATCAGAACACCAAGTTCATTGGCTGCTGGCACAAGCCGGATTTGAACAATTACAAGCAGTCATCCATCTTTCTGCAGACAAGCACACAATAAAACTGACAGTTCATCTTCAGCTAGTAAAAGGCCTGAGAAAGGATCTGTGGAAATGTGTGTGTGAGGGGCGATCAGGACAGCTGTCATCAACCTATTGTTTGGAAGTAATACAGAACAGATGACACACACACCAACAGCTGCTATGGGAACAATGACTCTTCATCTTTAAATAAAGTTTAGTGGAACCTAAAGTCTCTTTGGACAAATTAAAGCAAAAACATGAAACTCTTTATTATCTATAAGCATCCGAGTGGTGAAGATCAAGCACTCCACCTGTACCACTGTGTCTAATAAAAACCCAATGTGTGTGTTTAATGTATGCTGCTTGAACAGTCTGCATCTGCCAGTCAAATTCTCTAAATATTTGCCATTCCAGTCTGAGCCGGACCACTCTCCTGCAGACAGGAATAAGAAACTTTCAGAAACTTCCCCATTCTTACCTGCTTGTAAAGACACCCATTATTAGAGCATTTACCATTTGCTGAAGCGGTATATAAAAGATAGCAAGCTGGTTGGTTGTGCTGTACACCACAGAGGAATTCCAGGAGGTGCTTCAGAGATGGAGGTATAATGTTTTCTTTTAAAGTCAAGTACTGGCATGTTCTTGTGCTAAGATACAATCAAGGAGTGAAGCAGGAAGTGAAAAACACGAATACAAAGGGCAGGTAAACAACTGTGCCCACAGGTTCAGCAGCCTTGAGGCCTACGCAGTAAGTCTTGCCTTGACAAGCCTCTTTAATTAAGACTTCGTGTAGTTTAAAAAGCTGTCTTGCTTGGTTTTTTTCATCGGGAAACTCACCTGGGTACCTTGAAATGAGTTCCTCCTTAAATTCTCGTTGAAGTAAAGCAAAAACACGACGTCTCTCCTCCACATGAACGTGTTTGAAATCTCTTAGCAGCGCAAGACGAACCTGTTTGACAACTCATGTGTGAGGCTCATGGCTCCACCCACTCCGGCTGATTAGTCCAATCAGGCTCCAACAGGAACTCACTCAACTCTGATCACGTGACTCTATTTTATGATGCCTGCGGAACCATAATTGTGGGAAGCATTTAAAACTTTTGCCAAAGCAAAAAGAGTACATGATTTTTTAATACTATATTAAAAGTGTAATTCTAAAAATTATACAGCAGCATGTTTGGTCTTATTAGCCAATATTGGGCTAATTATTACCTACTGAAAATGATCTCTGACAAGTGGATGGCACACATTATTTGCTCAGTTTGTTAATTTAAAGGTTATTGTATGTGCAGTTCAACTTAGAAATGATTAACTACTGATGTTGACCCAGAATTTGTGTGTTTTTATTCAGCCAAGCATAGGTATGCAGTCTCTGCTCTTCTAATTATGATTTAATTCACTCGTTTCCACGAAGTTTTTTCTGCAAAGCCGAAGCCTGACGATACATCTCACTAAAGCTAAAATTGCACAGTTTTTGCTATTCTACACAGTGAATATATGTAAAAAAAATGCACATAAGCAGATCAATATGTTAGATAAGTTTACTCATATACAACATCGTAACATCTTTTTTTTACCCCAAATAAAAAACAAAGTACGGAAAAACCCACATAATGTTCATGAGAACAGACCGCCTTAAACTCATGTGGTCACAAGCTACAGACGTTAGAGTATTTTGTTGGATTAACTTTAGAAATGCACACATATCACTTTGGACATTTAATATCCATAAATGTAAAACAGTTGAAAATTGCACTTAAGAGCACAAAAATATGGAATTCCTTGAATACTGCTGGATGTAAATTTGTTCCTGGATAATCTAAAACAAACATTTGCGGTTCTCTTCACTTTGAAAGTGTAAAATTTTGTAACAATGATTTTTTGTCAGTGAGAAGTGTGTAACTTTGGCAAACCCAGCAGTTCTGTAAGCTGTACTGCTAAACCAGTAGCTAGCACCAGGTAAGTGTTGCTGAATCAAATCTTTAAAACGGCCACTTTGACACTGTTGATTCATCACATTAAGTAATAAAAGAAGCATTTTCTAAAGTGCAATAACATAACAGAGCTCACAACAGCACGGAGACTGGTTTCATTTTCAGTTTGGGGACATTTTTCAAAAGTACTTCCTGTTATTATACAACAGTTGTAGTTTTCCAGTAAAATAATTTTACATCAAACCATTTTCCAGAGTAAAAACTTTCTAAAGGTAAAGAGTTTTTAGATGAGTGGTTTGTCACAGTTTTTTAATTTGACAAGCTTTGATCCAAATCTAAAATTAACAAAACATTCAACATCTTCGCACCATAACTTACACACACTGTAGTGTGTGTAAGTTATGTGACATTACAGCGAACCTATGTCTTTGTGGCTGGTCCCATCTCGAAGCATTTTTGCATATGTATGATAAAGAGAATTAACGTCTCACAGCAGCAGTAAAACCAATTTGAATCAACTGCAACACAGCTTTTCATAACAGATATTAGCCTCTCATTCTCTCCAAACTGCATGAATCATCATTTTATACTATGCAATACCTCAAAGTCAAACAGGCAATACCATCAACATGAGGTAATGCCTTCTCCGAGGCTACTCTGCTTCCCTTTGTGTGTCAGGAACTACAGCTTTGGATAAGTCTGCACATCCGTCGCCATCATAAGCCTGATAAACACCAGTATAATGGTCATTAGTTGTTCTCTTGTTCATATCTGAAAGGAAAGTAATATTCAGTGTTCTGGTTGCCAGTAGTTGTTGCTTAAGATATCGAGCAGTTTTTATCTTTGTCTCTTGTACTTTGACTGAGAGCTCTTCTTCGCCTTATGCTGCCTCTCAGTCCAAAGTCTCTCTCCGTTTCCTTCCCCTCCTCTGCCTCTCTGTCTTGGCCTTTATCGATGTGCTGCTTTTGAAGCTGTGGAGGCAGAGGAATGCGTTCCCCCAGGAAGAAACCTTCCTCCTCTGAGTCCGAGGACGATGAGCAAGTAGAGCAGGGGTCTTCGTGTTTATACTTTCCTGGCTGCAAAGTCAACATGGAGGTGCTGGAGGAGCCCCGGCCGTCTCTCTCTTTCTCGCTTCTCCAATCCAGGGTGTCCAGCTGAGGCCGGTCAGGCCGTGAGCTCCGGGAGCGCCTCTCTGAACCTGAGCGAAGAACAGCGTCTGATGGGATGCGGCAGCGACCCCATCCTCGCCTCAAGTTACGCTGCTGGTAAGAAGAGCCATCTGATTGGATAAGAGAAATAGTGAGAAACGCAGAATCGGTTAAGATTCGTCATCCTGAAAGTGTCGTCTTACCCAGCAGATCCATCTGTGGTGGGATGCCTTTCTGCAGATGCAACCTGCTTCCGAAACCTCCATCATCATCCTCTTCATCGTCATCCTGCTGGTTTTCCTCACCCTCTTGTGGCAGCCCCTCCTCATTCTCATCTTCATCCTCATCCTCTTCAACAGAGTAGCTGCTACTAATCGGTTCTCTGAAGCTAACTCTAGCGGTGCCGCTGCGAGTCAGCGGGGATGGAGAACCACAGGGTTGGTCTTCTGCTTCGGAAAGGGTCGGAGGGGGCGAATCCTGGGGCATCAAGTCCCGAGACTTAATGGGCAGAGGTGGGGGCAGGATGGGGGAGTTGCTCGATGAGAGGGGAGGTGAGTCAGATAAAATGAACTGGTTGCTATGGGAGTGTTTCTGAGGAGGAAACACTGAGTAGAGAATAATTAGAGAAAACTGCAGTTAGAAGAGAACATTTAATCTTTACAGTGATTTATATTTAATAACATATATTTATTCTACCTTGCATAGCTTGATTTGTCTTTTCAACCCAGTTCCTACAGTCTTTATCAGTTGAGGTTCCCTTTGAGTTCCAACCAGTTATTCCAGTATTTCCATTCAGCACACCTTGGAACTGAAAAACACTGCCTGGACTTTTGACACCGCAGTCTGTTGGCAGTAAACTGCAATGTGGAACATCATTGGGCCAAGACGGACCTAAGCCATTTCCCAGATGAATATGGGGCAAAGGTGAGTAGGAGCCTCTTGGATGAGGAAGAGCACTGGGAAAAGGAACTCCATTCTGAACTGTAGCAGTGCAGTGGACACCTGAGAGAAGAAAGTCAACAAAAAGCAGAGAAATTAATTAAAATAAACGACCATAAATAACATAAAAATAAACTCCCTGAGATGCAGGCAACATATTTAAGCGTTCCACACTTGCCTCTGTTATCCACCACAGAGTTAACACAGTCTTTTGCAGGAGTTGCAGTGGGGTTGGTGCCCTCTAGTGACTGCAGTGGAGAACCACACTGTAGATGACGGCGTCTCTCTGCTGTGTCTACTTGTCGAGTATGATGAGGTGATTTGCTCTGCAGTGCCGAGTCGCAGGAATCTGAGTTATTGGGGTCCTCACCGAGTGAGCAGGACCTGGAGCAGAAGATGAGACCCCCGCGAGGGAGGAAGGGACGTCCTAGCAGCGGCAGCAGACAGCGGGCGCAGCAGAAACACGACTCCACAGCGTGCCAGTGCTGACCCTCATATGTCATCTGGCCCTGGTCGATACCTAAAACAAAATATTCTTGTGATTATTCATATCTGTGAGCTGCTGAGATATTTTTACTTCATCAGTGTGTGTAGACACCCTAAACCTCTACATATACACATCAGTCACTGCAACTCTACACTTGTGTGTACATGCGTAGTTGTAGTCGAGGTGGACTTCATCATTGGTCTGCACCGTATTGGGGCCAAAACTACTCAAAGGCCACTGTAAAATGGGGGGGGGGGGGGGGGATTTTTTTTCTAAGTTTTCAGTTTCAATGTTCTTTTAATCTTCAATTTAGATGTGTGTTCGAGCGCTCT
>JBAMHX010000015.1:4762919-4781791 GCA_037177515.1 Pseudomugil tenellus
ATTATTATTATTATTATTATTATTATTATTATTATTATTATTATTATTATTATTATTATTATTGTTATTATTATTATAAATAATCATTATTAAAATATTTAAAATTATTATTATTATTATTAAATAATAATAATAATAATAATACAGATTTAACATATGCAATTTGGATGAATTATTCTCATTAATACGCTAAGATGTTTAGAGTCACTCTGATGTTACCTCACTGTCATGGGCCGGGAGTTGGTGCAGGAGCTGTTTGATTCTGTATCTTTCCCCTGGACTGTTCACATAAGGCACCCTGTCTTCTGGTAAGCAGCTAAAATACTGGTACACCTGTAAAATAAGAAAATTAAAGCAGGAATAAGGGAATATAGGAATTACTTCATCCAGTTTCAAAGCAACTGCTGACATCTTATTTAAATTGTTCAAGTGTAGGTATGAACATGTCCAAGAGAAAGACAGCATCCTTTGCAACTGTGTATTAATAATTTATGTCTCGACTCTGCGGCGGCTTGGGGCCACAGTTGTTACCTGTTCAGGCTTGAGCCCAGGTGGGACCCATGCATACTCCTCGGAGGCGCATCCCGAGTCATCATCAGAGATAGAGTGTCTCTGAAAGTCTGACACCAGCTTTGTCATCATCTTTTCCAGCTGCCCCGGCACAGAACGCACTGCATGCTCCTCTCGCACACACTTGCAGTGTACGCAGATCTTCCTGAGGAGGCAGAGCGAAAGAGTTTTAAGCGTGTAATAATAATAAAAAAAAGACTGAAACCTTTATAAAGCACCACTGTTATCTGCTAAAACAAACTCTTAAACCCTTTTATAATCGCAACTGCATGTCACTTCCTGTGACTTTACCCATATGGTTTACAAACACTGTGACAGAGACATTACATCAGCAGCCATACAAGTCATTTCCTGCAGTCAGTCCTAATACAACTGTTGTCACAACATGATTAGAAAGACACAAAAACAAAATAAAAAAAAAAAAACAAATCACTCTCCGCATCACAGATAAACTCATATCATATCATGCCCTCTTCATGCCAACATCTCACAGGGACTGCACCAGGACCAGCACGTCTCTACCAAACAAGCAGGAAATGAGGTCACTGACATAAGCCCGCCTGTCAATCCAGCACAGTTAAGAGAGGGAGGTGAAGATGGGAGCAATAATCTCCCTCTGCCTCGTATTACACATGTCTTGTCCTCAGATTCTGCATCGCATTCAATCTGGAGGTGGGTGTGGCTGTTTGTGGGACCGGTGGAGTCAGAACAAAGTGCCCCAGGCTGAAACTGAGGTGAGGTGTGGGTGTCGTGTATGTGACTGGGTGTGACAACGTGCCCATATGCAGTATTTACTTCATGTGTACATCTCCATTCTGATTGCATAACGGCTTGCCAGCTGGTACTTGTGGCTCAAGTTCATAAGGCATAAAGCTGCTTTATTCCTGCACCCAACCCCCCTTACAACCAAAAAGCTTGCACACTCTCACACACAACTCCTGCTAAAGTACAAAGCTCCACTCTCCTAATAAATCTTTAAAATGTTAGTGACCACTGGTAATAACTGGATTTCAGTGTGAATTTACTCATTCCTCATTAAGTTAAATGTTGCCAAAACAAAGATAAAAAAAATGGTATTATGGGATTCTGGGGGTCTTTCTCAAGTTGGGGACATTTTATATGGCTATATTTTGCATAGGAATGCCCATAATTACCAAGCAGGCAGTAAATAGTGAGAAATATAGGAGGCCATTTTTAGTCACGTTCAAGTCATGTTGGCACAAATTTGGTCCCAGCTGTATTTGTCTGCATGAGCCTGTGCTAACAAAAGAGGAGGCAAGAACACAAGGCCCACGTATGTGGGTATAAAGACACAGTCAGAGACCTGGGACAGATGGCAGATACTCATCTCACACACCAGTTACCCCACGGATGCTACGCCACTACCAGCCTCCACATACAGCAATGAAAGTAAGTGTGACAAAAATGCAAATTAACTGCAAGAGGCACTCCACCATGATGAGACCATTTAAAGACATGTATTTATTTCTGTGCAGCTGCTTGTTTAATTATAACTGCAGGAATGAAACAAGCATCACGTTTTAGAGTTTTTTGGTGCTGAAATGCCTGCTGTGATGAGTCTTATGAGTCGGTACCCTGTGATGTAACTCAGCTTGTCTCTCTTCCCTGTGGACATGAACCATGTTTATTTGTGATTCGTCAAAATTAATTAGAAGCTCCAAATAAGGGGAAGTATATAAAGTATGCTTTCATTGCCCAAGTAGAAATTTGCGGCCTGGGAACCAGACAAATGTTAAATTTGAGAGTTCATGCTTCTTTTGCTCCGGCAGAAAGCACCAGATCCCCTGTCATTTAACAGATTTTTTAAATCTTGCATGCCCAAACACACTAATCACAACCGTTTATTAAATCCGAGACAGTTTTGGAACGACAAGACCACACAGAGGAGTCCCATCAAGAATGGTTGTTACATTATCCATGTATACGCAGAAGAGGTTTTTTTGGAAAAGCTGAGCCAGGAAATAAGCAAGTGTAGAATAAATATGCCTGAGTGAAACAAACAAAAAATACTTTTCAAAGTTGTCACCTGGGTTTTTAAATTTAGTAATTTAAAAAAAACAGTATTTACTAATCTGCAACCTCTCTATGTAAAATACATATATGTAATAAAACAGATCATAAACTACAAAAACTACTTTCAAATAACAAAAGGAAGTAATGTGTAGGTTCCTCCTATTTCAGATTGGAAACATACACAGCAGATTGAGTTAAATAATCATTACTCAGAAAAACAAAGTAATACTGAAGAACTGGATCCAACAGCAACCATGTGAGTTACTAACAGGAGGCATGGCAGATGCTGCTTCGGACCGGCATCCACAATCTGCCTCCTATTTTTTTTTCTTTATTCGATAGACCTAAACTTTGTTACTGACCCTGCTGATGCAGCCTCACTGTTGCAGGGAATGTTTCATTTGTATTTACTGACTTACTGAAAAAGATGAACTAGCACGCTAATAGAGGAAAGATTATTGTCCTAAAACAGGTGGACTAAATAGCAACATAAAAATAAAAAAGTAAATTATGCATGATATAAATAAAAAATATATCCAACAGCCAAAATCCTTTCTGATAATAATACTAAAATCTATTGCAGCTGCATCCCATGGATTACAGACCCAAACTAACCCAAATCTAGAGGATAATATGTTAGCAAGCATATCACTGAATAGCATAACTAACCATACAGATAACTACAAAAAAACACACACACAAAAAGAGCAATTAACATCTAAAATCGCTCACACATCCCAAAACCCCTTAGTCTGTCTGTTTAATGACTGTGTCCATCTCTAATCCTGACAATCAGTATGAAAACATGGTTTTTACCTTATGCAATCACGATTTATTAATCCCAGTTACATTTTGTTTTCCCATCAAGACCAGAGTTCTGCATCCAGTAGGTTTCTATTACCCAGCATGCTGACTGGCAGTAGCAGCAGGATATTGTGTGGTAGTTCCTCTCCATATGATAATTCCTCTGTCTGAGCCGCCCTTTTCAATGTCCCCTGCTAGCTTTGACTCCCACCCTCCTCCGTCCTGCAAACAAAAGGCCTCATTGCACCAAACACAACCCTAGACTAGCCAAAATAGACGCATCTTGAGGTCCTCACCAACTTGCATAAAAGATAAACTCAAGTAAAGATGTAGCATAAGTTTCTGTTAATTTATAATCAGCCTGAGAATTTACTGGTGCTGCACTTGAAATGAAATGAAGAATACTTTATGAAGCACCCAAAGTCCTGCTGACAACCACCAAGGGTGCACACACGCTGTCGATTCTCCTGTGGCCAAACTGTTGCAGCTGATTCATAACAGATGGATGAGTGTTGCTTTGACGCCATTATTAGCATGAATAAGAGGAGCAGGTTTTGGCCCTGTGAGCAATGCTTTGCTATCATATTTGTCACACTACATGATCAAGATGGACACACGACAACAAACCGCCTTTGGAGACAAATCCAATAAGCATCGTGACTTTCAATCTTTGGAAAGTCACGACAGACCTCTCATCTGACTCAGAAAACCAATGCGGAAAACACTAGAAAATACACCGAGTGTTCAGAATTCTGCTGTTCTTTAATTCACTGTGCTGTGAATTATTTTAATTATAGAGGATTGGTGAAGTCACATGAATACCTAAGTTTTTTTTTTAAAACAGTCATGAGACAGGTTAGTTTCACCCTACTGATGAAGTATTGTTGCAATAGTAACCCTTTTGTTTTTATTTAGTAGCAAAACTGAAGAAGATGATACAAGATTAATAAAAGAAAAACTGTTAACAATGTAACAATAAAAGCAAAATGACAATTAGAAGATTCATTTTCAAACTGCTAATCTCAATCTGGCATTTTTATTCTATTCAAACCAACAGGAGAGCCAACATAGCAGCAATATGATAATCATCTGTACCGCAAGCTAACTGTAGGAAAAGGGGAAAGCAGACCGTACAATAAGAATCCAAGAAACAGATGGGCCTCGTCCCATAACTCTGCCACTAATAAGTGGTTGAGTAATTGCCACATGGCAACCCAGACTAATAGTGGTGACTTTGAACACTTTTGAAGCGTGTTGGGGACCTGTGTGTCAGAAGTAACTCAATTTGCTTGCTGCTGTGCAGCGGAAGCACCATCTGCCTCCTACCCCGTGTTAAACTCTGTCTGGAAAAGCCCATGGATGAAGATGGATCACTTCCCTCTCGGTGAGCATCACCAGCTGAGCCTGTGGTTGCTGAGCAATCGTCTTTTTCTGCAAAGGTGTGAGTCTCAATGGGAAATTAAAAAGGATGCAATTAGAATCAGACTCTGGGGGTATTTAACACTGACCCCTATAAATCTCAATTATTTAATCACTTTCTTGTCTTTTATTTGGCTGGATTAGTTAAATTTGAAATGTCTAAACAAGACGTGTTTTTGACATCTAAAAAAGTCATTTCTAATCCATCTGGCGACCATATGCATAACGAAAAAAAATACAAGCATTATAAAAGAATTATGTTAATTTTGCACAGATTAAATGTACAGTAAACAAATTAATGAAACATTGGAGGTAGAGCAAACGTGTTTTACATTACATCCTGACTTCTACGCTTTTGTGTCGATTTGAATCGAGTAAAAATAAACAGAGAAAACGCGCATGAGAACAATGGTACGACGTCTTGCTTTGTTTTTTGTTTTCTACTTCCCATCGCAAAGAAATAACTAGCTTTAGTAATGCATTTGGGATTTAAATGGAGCATTATGATGAGGAATAATCATCTTCATATCTCCATATTTATGTCTTAGGGCTGCACAATATTGGAAAAAAAACGGACATTGCAAATTTATCCCTGCGATATAAAGAATGATTTAAAAATATGGGAAGTTTCAGCACAATGTGCTATGAATGATGCTGCATTATATGACATTACATTACAGTCATTTAGCAAACGCTTTTCTCCAAAGCGACTTACATCTGAGAATAAGAACAACACAAGTACTGCTGCACTCCTTCCATCCTGTTGACAACATGTACTGATTGTACCTTTTTTCTGAGTGTGCCAAGTATTATTTTTGTCTGTATTTGAGTTATTCTGCTTTTCTTTTATTTTGTTCTATATGCAACAGTGTGTTTTACCATGAAGGTTTTTTTTTATTACCATTAGAAATAAATAAACCCGTGTGAGAGGCCTCCTTGAAATTGATAAGGACATGAAGTTTATTTGTCTCCTACATTGCAGGACATCTGATGTAACTATTGCACACATGTACATTGCGATGATGATGCCTGAACAATATAATCTGGATCCATCCAAGTGATTTCACTTGTAAAATGTATCTGGATCTGAATCACAGGCTAAGAAGCTTAGTTTTTTTGTTTATGTGTTTAAATGTTTCTATTTGATACATTTAAATAGCATAAAACATAAGAGTCTGAAAAGATGTAATGCTGCAAAGGAAAGCCAAAATAAAGTTGGTGAGAGGCTAAACTTTCACTGCTGAATCTTATGGAGGCAGTTGACAGGATTGGGCTGAACGGGAGCCAAACAGCTGGATTTAGATGGAAAGAAGGAACCAATTCAAGTGAAACCAATCAAAATGTATGAAGATAGTTGCTTGATAGCTGCAGCTAAACAAGTAGGCCTAGCTAAGAGTTATGTGGCAGCACCTTTTGTCTAAAAAGCAGGGACGAAAAGTAAATATCAACTCACACTGTACAAACACATTCATCTTGATTTGGACCAGAATTTTACCATTCTTTATTATCTATTCTTTATTATCATTCTAAAATCAAGCAAAGCCTCCTGTTGAGCAGATGTACAATATAATCCCATTTTCAGCCATACTGATGAATACTACGCTGGCTGAGGAAGCTGAAAGGGCTGCGCACGTAGAAGGATGACTGCTGTAATCCTGCTGCTCCGCTGTGCTTCGTTTCCACATGTAGATGATGTTTATACAAACAAACTGCAGCAGCTGGTGTTGTGGTGTTGTGTTGTGGACCTAATGGTATTCACGTATAACCCTAATTCTTTATGACAACAGAGCCAGTTGGGATGATCTGCTCTGTGAATTATCCTGTGTTGCCAAGGATCACGCGTTGCGTCTCCTGTCCGTTAATATATAACTGCACCCATCGTGTACACAGAAAACAGCTGAGCTGATTTCTATCTGTAGAAATGTGGCCGTCTTTCTTAAAAGACAAATTCGCCTGTCAAGTGAATAATCAATTTGGTAATTACATAAAATCATAGCTGCTTTTTAATATGGAAACATGTTTATTAGCTATTAGTAACATGCAATGACAGATCAGTCAAAGCGTTTGCGACTCGTAATTCTTAATATATATATATATTTTTAAGTAATTCTGGTATTTAAGATTCCAGTAAAACGATGTAGAAAGCAGCAGGATGAACACGCAACATGAAACAAACATTTCCTGCACATTTCCCGGGCAGCGCTGATGATGTTTAAGAGCCTCTAGGTTTATACCTCCATCCATGGACGCGGAAGCCGGGGCACTGGTCTCCACAGCGCATGCAGGGCTGGCCTCTGTCTGGGTCTTCTTCCTCCTGCTGAAAACACAACATCAAGTCACTTCGGCTCACGACATTTCCTGATCGGAGAACCGCTTGTATCGTTTGGGTTTCAACAAAGGTTAATGTGTGTTTTTGTTATGAGATGTGGTCAGAGAAACATCAACATCATGAGGTGTGGTGAAACTATAAACGACTTAATGTCACTTGTTAAGGACGTTGATGAATATCCGCTCATTAATCTAAAAGGAATTATAAGCCTGTGTAATGCTGGAGTGGATTAATATTTACACAGCAGCTTATGTGTGAATAAAAACCACTGCATTTGTGGTTAATAAAAAGAGCTTTCTTTATGCTTGATCATTAGAAATTGGAGCAAAGAACAATAGATACATCTTGTAGCTTATGTTGACTTCATTTGCCCCAGAGTGAACCTGTTTCTATGAGAGCACTTCAGCCTCGGAGCTACGCCGAGACTTCTGAGGTAATAGATGTAAATATTTCAAAA
This sequence comes from Pseudomugil tenellus, assembly GCA_037177515.1. Classification (NCBI taxonomy): domain Eukaryota; kingdom Metazoa; phylum Chordata; class Actinopteri; order Atheriniformes; family Pseudomugilidae; genus Pseudomugil; species Pseudomugil tenellus. Next base: position 4,770,533 of record JBAMHX010000015.1, read on the forward strand.
AGGCATTTTGCCAAAAGTGCTGAGCGGTGCACTGAACTTCGCCAAGGGCACCTCTACAGCCTCGCACTAAAACAACCAGCTCACGGTACTCCTGCGGCCCTGTGCGATTGTTTGCAGACTGCATAGTGCAGACGCAGGCCTCTTTTTAGAGATGGGAGGAAGGAAGCAGACACAGGATGAGAGCTGCACCCTTTCCCTCTCCATGTAGTCGTTGTGTCTCCACTTTCTTTTCCTCGGATGCCTTAAATCTGCTGTTATTCTATCAGCGCTCGCTGGGAGAACACATTGTTGAACAAACAGAGCAGGTTCTGTACTTGTTTGAGGGGGGGGGGGACTCCAGATTTATCTAACAGACTGAACAAAAGCCCACACAGTTGTTGATGTGGCTGAGCCACAGTTGTTAAATCTAATTTAAAGCTGACTTTTAAACACACGAACAAATTCTGCACGAACCTGCACAAAGCTGGCTTTAATGAGAAAAGCAATAAAAATCAAAATATGCGATACAGCAGGGTGCCTGTGCATACCTGTTCACCCCCGCCCCTATCCCTAACCATTAAACGACATTCATGTCAAGCCTGTTTACCCAGAAGATTTTAATATGCACTCTCTGTTACGCGTTGCTTTGGCTGGCAGCACTGTTTACTTGCTTATCTCACTGATATAATGCAGAAATTTAAAGTGCTTTATTACCAAATTCTGAACAAACGTGGTGTAATTTGGTCTTTTTTCCAATAAGAAATTGTTCTGTTTGAAGTTAAAAGGCCTCCAATGTGAATTTTTTATGTTATTTGGATTAATAAGCAACATATTTATAAGTCTATGTTCAGCTGAGTCTTCTAACACATCGCTGCCTGTCATGTTAACAGACGCAAGCTGGGATCAGTCTTATTCCATGCCGCTTTATTAATCACCTCTCAGCCAGGTATGAATGGTGAAAATATGTGTTCAATGAAGCGCAGCGAGATGATTTCTGGATGACTGGAGCTTTTCGTTGTTCCCTAGAAACAAGTTCCTAAGTTGTCACATTAACATGGTGCCTGAGCCTGGGGCTCACATACTACAAGAAGTCTGTACATTCAACACAGGCACACAACTATACACCCGAATGTTAAGAAAAGAAAATAGCTGCAGGTTAAGGACACTTTTGGAAACTGTATCCGGGCTGAACTGATAACAGCCCAGTACCTACGAGAACAAATGAAACGACACGCTTTATGCTGTATTGTCCTTCTTTTTCTTAAGAGACTTTTTGACCTGATTTAAGCAATGCATGGCTTTATTACTATATTTTATGCTGATGCACGCATTTATAATAACATTGTTTTTCTTGACTGAATTATTCGGGATGGTTGAAAACATAGAATGTAAAAAAAAGATTGACAGAGTAGGTTTCTGAAGAGCAAAGTGAAGCTTTTAGGGTGGTTACTGCAGTCGCCATCTTGGTAGGGTTACTTGTCCCGTCGCTCTGGGAAAATACACTAATAGGTAGAGATGAAGCTGTAGGGACTGTAGGTGTGGGGGCTGATGACTGACATCTATCAAACTCTGAGCTGTCTGTAGCTAAATGCTAACTAAGCTAACTCGTATCTAATGGGAGCTAACCGGCTAATGAAGGTAAGTGGGCTAAAGCTAAGGCTAAAAACTGTTTATGTTACATTCCACCTACTTGCCACGGATACCAAATACATGTCAATCCAAATGACACGCTTATAATTATGCCAGATTTCAAGATTAAATAAAGTCTAAATGGATGAGTTATAAAAAGCTTCATTCACAAAAGTCATAAAGGTAAACTTGACCTATTAAACCTAGTTCCCCAATGTAGCCCTACTAAAAACAAAACATCATTGATAGTTTAATGCCATTTTGCACATCTATGACAGGACCACACTCTATCCAAGTAATATTTAATCTAAACAAACACGAATTAAACCATCTAATCTTGGTTCAACATAACACCGCAAGTTAAACAGAATACCAGATGGAAAATCAGAGAGTGGTTACAAAACAACGTGTCTTTGGATCCCACAGTTGTTGCACTTAATAACTGAGAACTGACAAGTCAGTGAAATAAGGCACTGCAAGCTTTTTACACGTTTCTTGTCATGACTAGAGTCCAAAAAGCCAGAAAGAGCCCGGAGGCTTTTATATGTTGCAATTCAGTTTTCCATAACAGATAATGTGTCAAGCCTGAGTCTGGAGGTTTTCCTTTTGTGCTACGGTGAGTGAAGGATGTGATGGGAGTGGTGTCGGAAGGTTCCTATAAACAAAGTGTAGACACGGTAAATAATACTTTACCCACACTCTGAGTTCAGTTCGGCTCACATGCTCACGCTTAGACCATGTTTAGCCAGATTTTTCATATCCACGCCTCTGTTTTCTATCAGGTCATACTACATCTGCATGCAACAGTAATTACCAAGCAAGGGTTTACTTACAATAAGATACGTATAAGGTGTGAAAAATACACCAGAATGAGGAAAACTGGCCCAAAGTTAATGCGTAGAACTCCTCGGGTAAGAAAAGAGCTAAATTAGAGGGCTCTCTAGTCACCTAAAAGAAATTACTAAGTGGTTGTGATTGTCAGAGTCGTGCTGATGAATGGAATAAAAATAATCCGGAGGGGTCACGGGCTGGGGGTCTTTGCTGTCTTGACATGCTGAGTAGACCTGTCTTCACTAGGTAGGATCAAACACACAGCTTGCCTCCTCACCTCCTTCTCTCTCGTGGTTTATGTACTAATGCTTCCTGCAGCCGAGGTCAACTTAAGGAATAATATTTTAGTTTTTTATGTAAAGTTGTCATGTTGAGGGTCAAAAAGAGATTTTATCTACAGTAAGTGGAGTTTGAGACAAAACAGAGAGTGTAGAAGTTGAAAACTTTATGGAAAAGGATTTGTAATGTCATGCACGCTGCATGCAATGTGGACAGTACTTGTGTAGAAGTAAAATTTGGATTGATCCTAATGAGTTACCCAAAAAATAAACTGCTAAAATAAATACATAAATCAGGATTCAAAAAAGCATTTTTATTCAAATCAGACTTTAGGGAGGTTATCCTAACTTTTCAAAGTTAGAATATATACCTATATTTCTGCTTATCAAGTTATTTTGTTATTACGTAACATCCTTTGCTCCCTTTATTCATGAATAGATATCTTTACTGTAAACAATTTTACATTTTCTTCCCAATGTCAGATTAAGAAATAGACAGAGGGAAAAATCTGGTAAAGATGTGGAAATTTCAATAAATAAGAGTGTGTAATGTAATAATATTTTATGCTATGAATATATATTTAATGATAAATTAATGAATGCCTTAGTGTTATATGGACATCCACACTATATACTCATTTAAATGTCCAAACGCTTATGCAGACTAAAATAAATGCTAATGATTTCAAGTTTGAACAAAGTTAGACACGTTTTGAAAAATCAATCTAAATGAATCAATTAATTAATAATCAATTAATTAATAATCACATTAATGATCTGGCTTTGCTACCCAACTTATGGATTGTATTGTTGAAAAAGTCAGATTAAAACTGCAGTCATAGGAAACACTGCAGCTGTTCTGCAGAGCCAGATGTTGGTCGACCAAACAGATGTTAGTCACCTATTTAACAAGCTGAGAATGTTGGCTGTTTCTGAAGCAAAATATAAGTCATTTTAAACTTAGCTTGATTTGTTTGCATGACAATGGGAGCCTGACAAAAGATATAAACATGAGAAACATCCCAACCTGCTCAGGTACAAATCTATGACGTAGTCTATCCCCTCCTGACGGTACCTGGAGCGACCGACGTGACTCAAGAAACAAAGAATGCCTGACTTACGGGACACACTGTGATAAAACTGTGTATTTGTTTTTTTAAAAAATGGGGGAAATGTGCCTGTGTTTGTTTTTTCCTTCAATAAGGAGAAACTGACCGAAACAAAAGCCAGGTGAAGGTGGGACGAAGTTCCACTTGGGTCGCTTTCTGTGTTAGACTTCAGTATAACTTTGCGTCATGTCTACCAGAAAATAACAAATAAAATAAATCCCAACTTGCACGTTGTTATTTAGGAAGATGTGCCCAAAAAGTTTACCAACTTCTGAAAGAAAGAATAAATATACGCTAAAAAACAAGCAACAAACACTTACCGAGCGGAGCGAGCGTCGCTTTTTAGACCCGCGCAGGAACATGATGTCGACGGAGGATTAAAAAAAAAAAAACAGTTACCGAATAGACCAAAGAAGAGAACAAACATTAAGGTCTAAAAACTGCCAGAAGGACAGTCTGTGCTGGATTACATGCTGCTCCCAGCGGACTGCCCCGGACTCTTATTCCGTCTTGTCTTACGACTTTCGGATGTGCAACCGAAAGCTAACTGACAAGCAACACGACTTCCGCCGGACTTTCAAAATAAAACATGCAAATCACTCGGAGCAGCGTGTTTGATGAGAAAATGTGCGATAAAGAAAATGCATGTGTGGGATGAGCAGCAGAGCTGAGTGTGTAAGTTGGACCCATGAAAAATGCACTGAATCATCAATATGTTTATAGGATGATTAAACTCTGGGAAAAAAAATAATACTAGGCTACGACACAATAATTTCACTCTAAAATACGTTTTTTTTCTTGCTTACATTTACTTCATTTATTTGATGAATAACAGCATCAGTGACATGTGGAAAATACATAAAGGCCTTGCTACTCCCCATGTTGGTCACGCACTGCTATGAAATGGTAGAATTGCAACTCAGCCATTATGGTTGTTTTGGTCATTTTGGCATGAAGACCATCTGATTCCACAAGTGTTTATTGGGGTTGGTGTTCAAATCCCCACTTCCAAATTCTGGAGTCTCTGATAAACCATTGAGGATTTAATCAATTCCCAAATTGCAGCAATATGGGATGGCAGCTGGTTGTAGAACACTATCCTGAGATCTTTCTTTACTATGATTGCCTTTAGTGATGAGAAGTCCCGTTTTATCAGTGAGGTACCTGCCGATCCACACCGTAATTTTATTCAGTTACCTTATCAGTGCAGTGATCAGCAGAGGGTTTAAAACTTTTCATGGTTTCAATCCACATAACTCAACTCTGCTGCTCACTCAACACGTGCAATTTCATTCTAGTGGAAATTGTGTGTGTGTTTGTATATATATATATATATATATATATATATATATATATATATACACACACACACACACGTATATACATATACATACACACACACTTTTCTATATCTTACTAATGCTTTTTAATTTACCTCATATTCTATGAGGTATCAAGAATTTAGAGTATTGAAAAGTAAAGAAACGACATTAGATTTAATTTTAAAATAATAATAAAGCCCATATTTAATTTGAATATGCAAACAGGTGCGTTTGAGGGGAAAGAATTATTACACTCCAATGACCCCAGAAAACAGTTTCATAGCAGCTGGCATGACCCCAAACAAGGGATTATCATTCCACTGCAGAGCTTAAAAATAACATGAGTCTTTATTACGACTGGAAGGCAGTGGAGGTGCACAGCACTAAATAAAGGCGGGATTTTCATTAAAAAAAAAAAAAAAACACCAATGTAATCTCAGGATGAGAAGAGCAGAAACCTTACACTACAAAGGAAAAAAAAATCTGATTAAAAAAACACAGATGAACGCTGTGCTACATAAACTATGACCCTTGCTTTAATAATTTCGTTAAAAAAACATATTACTTTTGATCTCATTGGAATAGTAAAGCATTTCTACTTTGTCTATTTTACACAGCAACTGTCTCAGAGGCACATATGAAAAGAAACCTTTGACATGAAACATTCCAGATGAGCTGCAGACTGCTTCCATCTAGTGGCATGAAGATTAAGTCAAGACCAAATCCATCACTCTTTTTTCCTGACTAGAGATAAAAAACAAATACGTTTTCAAACAAAGATGATGTAATAATAAAAATGCACAACATAAGAAACAAATACTCTTGTAAAAACTGCTTTATTTCCAGAGAAAGGCAGATCTGAATTTTTTTAATAACAAGCTGCAGTTTTTTGTAAAGCAAGTTAGAAAAATGCAAAAAAAAAAAAAAAAAAAAAAAAAAATCCAAGAGCAGAGCAAAAAGCTTGTTTCTTAGTAAATTATGTTGTCATACATCATGTTCTGCCTTATTAAAAACAGAACAAATACATAAAAACCCAGCCTAGTACTTCAATACTGGGCTGTACAAAGTATCAATAGAAAATAAATTTTTTTACCTTAAAAAAGTGTTACAGATGTTAGAAAAAGACAACCTGAGTAAGAATCAAGGACATGGATAAAGAGGAGGACGACACAATAATTCCTGTGGTTAATAACCATCTGAGGGGTCAAAAAGACACTATTAGTAGAAAAACAGCAAGAAAATAGATATGCAACAGCAGATCATCAAGTATTTAAGACACAGAAATTAAAGAAAAAGAGAAACGAGTAAGACAAAAGGAAACACTGCATGATTTAAACGAGGCTCTGAAACACAGTAGTGCCAATAAACAGAGAATGAAATGTTTAACCAGCAAAGCAAACTTGCTAAAATGTTGAAAACAAGTGAAAAAGGGCATAACTACGACGTTAAATAATGACTCAAGCACCCATGTTTTATGTCAGTTACTCTGAAGTCCAAACAACACAGTAGCTATTTACTACAGCAATCCATTAACAGTAGACAAGCTGCTCGATGGCAAAAACCAAACGCTTACATCACCTGTTATTTACAGATTTCACTTTTTAACTCAGTGGTCTAGCCGGGATAAAGACACATGCAGGTTCAGATTTACAGTACCACTAACTTTGGTTATGTCATGCTCCTCTCAGACACGGCTAACATACATGTAATTTGTTCACGCCATACATTTGCAAAGATCAAACTGCGACCCGCTCATTTATTACTGCCCGTCGTCCTCACTGACCCCTTCTTCTGTCCCAACTGATGTCCTCTTTTTCCACTCCTGCTGCATTCCTGCCAGAAGTACAGCGAGTGGAGTGGTTAAACTCTGTCAACTGTAAAGAAATAAAAAGGAAAAAATGAATTAAGTATTTGGAGAAAAATGCCACATTTTGAATAAAGATGGATTAGAAATGTAAATGTACTGCTCTTACCAGTGGAAGCTGCTGTGTGCTGTTTAGCACTCTTGAGTTGCAGGTAGATGGAGTAAGTATCATATGCAAACAGCACCCCAGCGATTAAACCAAATACCTTAAAAAATAAATAAATAATGATAATAATAATAATGCATTTGTCAAACACCTAACTTTAAAATTAACTAGTTCAAAATGCTGACTATAGAGCTTTGCTTCACTGACCTGCAGACATGAGAAATGGAAAATGTGAGAAAAAAATATTTATTTAATATTTTACAAGATTTTTTCTGTATTTTAGAGATCTCAGGTGTTTGTTGCCCTCAGATTGAAGCTGCTTTAATATTTTTCCTCTATGCACCAAATAGTGCAAGTTTCAGGTGTTTTCATATTCACTTCACCAAACCTACAGATTCCATTTGACTTGTAAACATATGAGACACAAGAAGCTGCTTTTTTCTTTTTAATTTGACGTAATTTAAGCTTATTTATCTTTTACCTATTATTGTTCTTTACTGCTTTTGCTTCTTGTACAGCACTTTGGGCTGCATCAGTTAAATGTGATTTATAAATGCAGTTAGCATTTCTGAGTATTTGTTTTTAAAACTTACTGCTAAATGTCTGTGTTTTCAGCTTTCTTTGTCAGCAGTTAAGGAGAAATTTGTCCTGTTTGTGTGTGCGCTTTTAGAGATGTGCAAAGTAACCTTGCTCTTCAGTAATAACAAATCTATAGTGTCAAACTTTGAACAGATACGAGACATAATCTTTTTGGGCTTTTTTTAATGGTAAGATTTTTGTGTGCTGCTCAGTGGCTACAAACTGTAGTACCTCTGTCTTAACTGTCGTGTTTTTTGTAATAAAGGCCTTTTCTTTTAAGACATGAGCTGTCAATTTGGGTTTTCCAAGAAAACTTTTCAACCTGATAAGAAGCTGTGCTATACGGGAGTTTTTCTGCATATTTTTTCTGCTCTTCGAAGATTTGTTTTGGTGAGTCTCCATGGCAACGAGACTTATTTACCACCAAGATCAACTGATAATGCTCTCCAAATTCAAGAAATAACACCTCTAATTTCAATGGGCTTGAAAAGAAAGAAAAGAGGACGTAGTGCAGGAGTGAAGCAGAGGAAAAAGGATGAAGTTTTAAAATGTTTCTTCCAGTTGTTGTGATGGGTAACATTAGCTTGCTAGCTAACAAAACTGTCGAGCTCCAGGTGCTAATGGAACATATCACGGACTGTAATTCGTCTGTACGCGGCTTCAAGACGGTCCGTGCAGACTGCAATAAACAACTCAGTGGAAAATTAAAGGGAAGAGGAGTTGCAGTACTGGTTAACTAGTGTTGATGTCATCCTAGACATGTTACTGTTAAAGAGAAGATCTGCACAAGAAATGGAACTGTTAGCTGAAATGATCTACATGCTAGACCCCTAAGGCTACAGCTTTCCGGTCACACCTCCACTCTGTCACCCTGCAGCTCAGTCAAGGACCTGAACACAATCTCATCTCCCTTCACATCTCCTGCTGTCAAGTCCAGATGGTGTCAGTCCCAGAGTTCCCTGCTCAAGACAACTATGTCCAGTTCTCCAGCACCAGTTCAACACCAGTTTGAATCAGAAAAGAATACCAGTGATGTGGAAGACATCCTGCCTTGTCCTGTAAAACTCCAAAACAGCTGAACCAAATGACTACAGAATCTGACTTTCCCTCTGGTATTAATAAAGTATTTTTCATTTCATTCATTTTAATAACTTTTTTTTATATTTCCAAAGTGCAGTAACTCCCAACAAATACCTTTTAGGCTCTGAACATCTCTAAAGACTTGTGTTAATGTAGGGCTGTAAGAAAATATTGATAAAGCGTTATATCGCAATATTTTTTTAATAGACAATATATCATTATGCAAAAGAACTGTATCAATCTTTTTATGAACATATTTTTACTCATGAGGCAGATTTTAATTTCTTAATTTATCTTGTACAAAAAAGTAATGGGTTCTTATTCAGTAAGTTTACATTTACTAGGCTGTGAGTTTTCTTACTATTAAATTCTAGTAAAGAAAAATGGCAATTTATCGCCTTGTTTATAGCATCACAATATATTGCAATATATTGTATCGCTACCCCTGTATTGTCATACACATCGTATTACCGGATTCTTACTGATATACACCCCTATGTGAATATGGACTATTTTCTTGTATCAGATTGTTAATAAAAGGCTAAAAGAGAAGTTATGAGCAGATATGATTGCTTAATATTTACACAGTCCCAGTGTGCATATTACACAAAACATTTATAAAGAAACAAAGCAGGTTCTGATCTCTGTAACTACTTCATATGACTGATGTAGAAAGCAGTTAGTAGCTAACTGCAAGCAAATACAAATCAAACCTGAATTAGGAAGCATTTTCAGAGTTAACCTACCCCGCCTGCGATACGCGCTCCATCTCCAGATCCTCCGATGACACAAATTAGTGAAATGATGATGTAAAGGGCAGCACCGATAATGGCACGGAAAAAATCCTGCACAGAAGAGAGAAGCAGAGGTTTAAGCATCAGGAGCATTCACACACAAATGCGTCGGCATGTTTTCGTGTGTGCGCAGAGGGACTCACACTCCAGATCCAGTTGACAACTAGGAACTGCTTGTCCAACTCCATCATGAAGATCACAAAGAAGACTATGGCGAAGACCATCTCGCAGATGGGAACGGTAGAGTAGCCTCCGTAATAAGACGCGGCATGGCAGATGATGATGATGAAACTGAGGATCTGTGAGAGTTATGAGAAGAGATGAAGAAAACAGTACAGAGGACGCATGATATCGCAGAAATCTAAACATTTTATCTGGAAACTAAAACAATTCTACAACTCTGGTTAATTTTGCATTAAAAGATCTAAGCAGTATACAGATCAAGCAGCAGCTTGCCTTGACAAACAATCTGTCTAATCAACCATCATGGTTAGTCAGACAGTAAATAACGCTAACAAAGCCATCACTATGTTTACTCAGGAACTTAACTTGCTCCAAATCAACATTTTTAACAAAGAAACACAACAAATCCTCCCAAAATACTCAGAGAGCAGCGACTGAATGGATTATAAAGCACCCTCTGTTAGCTACATATTCTGCTTTTTGCTTGAATTTACAATGTTCCCTCATATTTTTCCATATTTGGAGGGAAAGAAAGTAAGTTTGCATTCTTCTGAGTCCAGTAAAATGCTGCCAGTGTGGAGGAATCATAAACTTGGCGGCCTGCGGCTCACTATCAGTCACTTATAATGTGGCTTTTGTTGCTGCTGTCTGTGTGGGTGGAAGGTTCACACAACCAGGCAAACCACGTGGCAAAGTCACAGAGAGTTGAACTAATTCACTGTCTTACCATCTCTTATAGTTAAACCATCTCATTCACTCAGATATGTTTTTTCATTATTGCTTTGGAATAGAGTCAAATTTCTCCCTCTATTTTTACATATTTAAAAAAGGGAAGATGCCTATTAAGTGGCTACTCTCAAAAGTAGAGCCCACCAATAACAACAGAGTAAAGATCATCCACACAGTCCAACACCTGAAAGAATAGTCATTAGTAGTTACATGTCTGATTCCTCTTTTGGCAACATTTGAGTTTTGTTTGAAATATTTTGAGTGTTTCAGTCTCTAAATAAACTGCTTTTCCAATTTTCAGTTCCTTTAATTGATGGCACCTGTTGACTGAACGCTGAGTCTATATTTGGTGCTTGACACTCTATAGAAAAACAGCTTCTTCCTTTTTCATTACAGCTTATCATGTAGCTTATAAACAATAAAATCCGGGCTGTTGAATCTGTTGAAACCTTTAATTAGTAAGAAGCATTAAACAAATCAAATATGTATAAAATACACCAGTGTCTTTCTGGAAATACTTTTAATGTCTCAGTAAAAGAAAGAAAAACAGAATCACGAAACGGTGCAACCTTAAAATGTATAAAAAGCTATATGTTAGCTTGAGGCTAAGGTCAATACAACGTACCATTGGTAGGCTAGTGGTTAGCATGGGCGAACAAGCTGAAGAGATTAAACAACTTTGTTCAACAGTAAACGCAGTAAAGGGTGGTTAGCACTGCAGCCTCACAGCAAGCAGGTTGCCGGTTCGATCCCCGGCTCGGGCGGTGGCCTATCTG
>JBAMHX010000015.1:4797952-4811738 GCA_037177515.1 Pseudomugil tenellus
ACCCAAAACATTTTGAGACCCGGCCCCAAAAGCTTGTTCCACGGTGGGGGGTTCCTACCCCAACCCCAGAGGGGGGTTTTTACCCCCCCCCCCCCCCCCCCCCCCCCCATCCCTCCCTCCTTTTCCTCCCTCCACCTGTCGACTCACAGATACACAAACAAACAAACAAAGGAGTGAGGAAAACGCAGGTGGTGGTCAAGAACCGCGCTCCCGAATCACAAGCTCACCCTGAGAGGGGAAAAAAGGAAAAGAAGAGGGAAGGAAAACATTGAATTAACTGCAAACAAATTATCAATTTCATCAATAAACTTGCAGATAATTTTAACACGGACGCAGGTACATTCACATGTTACATCATGTTAATATGGGTCAACGCAGAGAATAATGATGTTACAGATTTCTAACAAAGCTCTGCTTAATATAGGTCTGTGATACATTTTCCATTTTGAGTTGAGTGGCTATGACTCAGTAAGAAAGAATAAAAGCTTATATTTAGTTTTAAAATGCAGTTTTTCTGAATAGCTGGATCCACAGATATCCTGTCCATGACTATGCACCAGTGTTGCAACCTTTTTGCAGCAGAATTTGGCTTCAGTGAACATTAAACAGGAGAAAAATTACCTACTTTTCACCCGTAGAGGCAAAGCTTCTGCACATTTTGTTCTATTGTTCTAGAAAGTGAAGAATTAACATAAAACACTAAGTAACATCTAAATAGGAATTATATTTAAAAAGCTACACAAGGCTTAGTTTATACATCACATTATAAAAGTATTTTGTTTTTATAAAAGAAGAAAGACCATATCACAGGAAAACAGATGAGACATTTGCAATAAAACCAAGCGGCAACATCTGTTGGAAAAAGGTGAAGCTTTTGTGGAAGTGCGAAAACTGCAGTTCCCTCTTCATCCACTGGGGGCTCTAAGACAGAGCAAATTCCCACATACTCCCATGTTAAAAAAGCAACTTCACAGCAGAAATAAACACACCTACATGTACTAAAACCATTTTCCATTTAACAAGTTAAGTTAACCTTCATGGCAACTATGAGGGGAATTAATTTCTCTCATAACATCCATTTAGATGTTATATGAACTTAAAATTCTGCATAGTTAGGGCCATGTCCTTTTGATTGACAGGTATCTAGTATCTGTGGCAAAAAAGGCGGAATGCAGCACCCTTTAGCTTTAGCCCACCTACCTCTACTAGCCAGTTAGCCGGTTAGCTCAGCTCATATAATTTTATAATCAACCTGACAAGTCATTAAGAACTCATTTTTATCTACAATACAAGCTTCATAATATTGAGTTGAAATATTGAAATTTGTCTGGTTAACTGTTATATTTAACCTTGAATTATCTGCTAGTTATTGCCCTACGTTAAACCAATGAGATGAGTATTAGGTTAAAAAAACTACTTCTATTTCAATCATTTCTCATCAAGTTTAAAAATATTGGCATATTACTGAACAAACGGGTAAACTGTCATCAAATAGGATATATTGAACACATAAAGTTAGGAGATTATATAGAAAATTTGGCAGATATTCATATTTCTAATTTCGCAGGGCTGAGTGCAGATTTAGCAGTCAGGTAGAGTAAGCTACAGCCTCCGCGCATAACATCAAAAAGCTCTTTCAGCATAGTTTAAAGACTTCTAATTGTAAGTGTAACACAGAGAGCTGGTGGTTGTAGCAGGACGAGATCAAAGCGCTTGCAGGAAGCTGTAGTACAAACTGCACACTATCCATCCATGCAGCTACGTCACACGTCTCTCACTGTTGCTGCATAAACACATGATGTTTGAGTGAAAAACCTGCAGCATGGCACATGGAGATTTTATCACTGGAGATTAGAGCTGCTTTAAAAAAACAATAGCTTGAAAGGATTTATTCACTTTATTTCAAATATATGAAAATGAATACTTTCATTCCACAAACGTCTTTTCTTTATCTGGTGGATCTGCAGTTAAGCACTACTTACGAGCGAAATGGTTAATAAGTCCGTTTTGCTCTTTGATTTGTTTTTTTTTTTATTGTTTTGCATCTCTACCATCATAAAAAAATTTCTCAAGTTTTTTAATGGTGATATTTAACAAAACATCTACTTCTGCTTAAAGTGTTTCCAAAAAAAAAAAGTACTGCAAAAGAGGACATTTTGTATTAAACTGGGCGACACCGTCTGAATTGGACAAATTCATAATGGTAAAGTCTCAAATTTTTTCCATTTGATTCTACTTCAGTCACATTTGATTGAGCCCCTGGTGCCCTGTTTGGAAAGAAAAAACAATTACAGTTACTGCTTTTGCCATGAACTCAGGAGGAAAAGCAGTCGTCTGCCAAGTGCAGGATCAGTGGTTTTATTTTTCAGTTTCCCTGCTTAATGTGTTGTTTGGCAGCCATCTGAATACTGTTCTGACTCAGATACATTTTTCTAAACAGACTAAGATAAATGACGTTTGGGTGAAGGCAGAAGCATGTCCCGTCAACAAGTGGTCAACAAGACCAGAAAAAATTCACCCTGTTTAAAAAGATACAATGTAAAAATGTATAGTTGAAAAGCTAGGTTTTCAGGTGTGAATACGTTTTAGAAAGTTTTAACGGCCATTCTAAAAAGCAAATGAGGGACATTTCAACTGCATTTGCAAAGCATTTAAGCTGAAAATCATATTTTCTTATAAAATGCCAGACAGCATGCAGAGTAATGAAATCAGTGTAATAGGTTTATTTTTACTCTAAGTTCACACTTGAATTAAAGATCAGATTGGGTTATTTTGTCTGAGAAGTTTCATGTAATTTCATGAACAGCACTCACCATCCTGCAGCTGTGGTTTGGCTGGCAAGGCTCACATTTGATTAGCATAGGATGTGGGCTGCTGCTCATAGCCCTGGTTGTAACCTCCATCCTCGCCGTAGCCACCCTGTTGGCCGTAGTCGGGCTGGTACCCTCCCTGGGAGCCGGCGTAGGGATCCTGCTGTCCATAGCCTCCCTGACTGAAGGAATCAGGAGCAGGCTGCTTCTCCTGTGATGGGGCGTATGTCCCAGAAAATGCAGCCATCCAGCCAGTCTCTTTGAAGACGAACCACAGGTTTCCGATCCAGAGGATCAGGTTGATAAAGCCAAAAGCCTGTGTGGCACAAATGTAATATATATGTCTGCTCTTAATTTACTTCTAGCGTTGGTTTTATAAAGTTGAACTCAGATGTTTGGGACTTACCACAGAGGTGTTGAGGCCAGACACCTTGGGGTCGTAGATCTCACGGCAGCGATTTTCTGATTCTTCACAGGCTGGGATGGAAAGGATGACCTCCTCTGGATCAGTGGCTGTTTTCACATCGGATAGGCCTTTAGCCCAAGCACATGAAGACACCAGCCACATGAAGGCAAAAACCGCCGTCACACCAAAGTCCTGGAGATTGGCAAAACACCACATTTATTGTTCTTCGCCCATCTCAAATCGTTGATTTAACAATTGTAAGGTTACAAAGCAAGCGTGAAAAGTGAAACAAACTCACGATCTGGGGTCCCTTGTTGTTTTCACGGTACTTTTCCAGGATGAAACAGTATACCGACAGGGCTGCCATGGAGTACAGGAAGGAAAATACCCCAATGGTGACAAAGAACTCAGCTGAAGAGGAGTAGTCCCCGGACAGAAACAGACGTTCTGTACGCATGCCCTTACAGGTGGGGGCATTGAAGTAAACCTGATGGAGCCTGAGGATGGGCATGAAAAGACAGAAGAAAAGCTGTGAGATTGTTCCTTTATCATTCACCAGCATGGAGCCGACTGTGCATGACATCATGAAAATTTCAATGAGATCAGCGGTGAAAAGTGCTTTTATTCAAATTATCCACATACTAAAAGTACAAAAAAGAATGTGTACTTTACTTAAGCACAACTTCCTGTGGTTTCCATTGTCATTATTAGATTTATTGCTTCTCATGCTGTAGATATTGTCATCTAACATGAGGGACACATTGGGGAGCATTCTGGAGCTGAAGATATAGGAGGTTGGGATGAAATCAACTAACTTCTCCTTGGAGGAAAACCTCTTAAACACCTGGGCTTGCAGTAATTCTATATATTTCATAGCTTGCTTTACTGTTAGTTATTTTACAAAGTAAACTATTTATGTTAAAAAATATTTGATGAGCTTCTGAAATATGTTGCATTATGGTATTAGCCTAGCCTAGTGACTAGTTACTGTCTGAGTAGATTTTGCTTTCAAAAATATCTTTAATTTATTTATTCTAGCTTTTAAAATGCATGTTTTTGGCTTTTAATAAGACAAATAATTAAAAACATATGTTGTTTAGATAAATAACATGTTTACTGCAAAGAAAATCTAACATTCAACAGATTAAACCAGCATCTATCAGTAGGTTTACTTGAGTAATTTCCCAAAAGAGATTGAGATGGTGAAAAATAAAAATGGGCCATATTTCTGAATTACCACTGTTGTATTGTGGAAAACATCTTCCTAAATAGTATTTGATATTTTCAATCACACTCACAACTGTTTGCAGATGACAACGATACATTTAGAAGCTAGCATAGCTTAGCATTAATGCTGGATATGCTAACAGCTTGCAGCATTTTAGTAGCATATCTCCTTGCTAATTCAACTAAGTAACCAGCTCTTAAAAGCTTGGTTCTTTGACATTGTAACATTTCTGCAGTGTTTACACTTAGTACACATTTCAAAATGAATCTAATGAACAGATTTGACATTTGACAAATTTACGCAAATTTGTGTTCCCTTGTTTTGTCAGAAACTCTTCAGATAAGGTGATAATTGTTAAATGATTGCATAAAGAAGTAGACCATATGCCCTGATTTGGTTGAAAAATTTACTTTATACTTAAATATAATATTTTCTATGACTATAGACCTATAATCTATCATTTGTATCAAGATTTCCTTATTTTTATTTGCTGACAAAATTCCACAAAGCTGTTTACGACATGCTTATGAATTTAAGTGGCATTAAAAATAGGGCCTATGTGATTTATTGAAATGAAATGAAGTTTGTGGTGACACAGTTGTGTGATTTTTTTGTATTCTGAATGCTTCATAAAACATTTTTATTATTATTATTATTATTATTATTAATAATAATAATAATAATAATTATTATTATTATTATTATAATACATACATACATACCTGAATGGATATTCAAATGTTACTTCTATGCCTAGATCACTTTCTGATCGGTTTTTACACTCCACGCTCAGCTTGAACTCGCCTGAGTAGCTGCCACATGTCGAGAAGGCAAAGATTGCAAAGATCTGTGGGAGAAAACAAGTGGAATTCAACAACTTATCCCAAAGTAACCTTTGACAAACCCCAGAAAAATGGTCCAAACCGACATCTTTTCTTTTTGAGCGGCTCATAAAACACAATGGTAATAATTCATTGCATAAAGATCAATAAATGTAAACAAAGACCTTCAGATGCTGTATGTTGCACATATTCTGCACCACCTGCAATGTCTCAGACTCCGCAAATTATAGCAGGCTGCTAATAAATTCACACAGAGTGTAAATCAATGCAGTGCTACCAACCGACAAGAGGAAAGGCTGCACCTGTTGCTATGGCTACCATTAGATATACGTTTTTTTAAGTTGTTTTTGTATTTTCTGGTGCATAAGTGATTGCACGTCCAATCAATGGTTACCTGTCGGTAACGTTACACGCAAACGGCACAGTCAGCACCCATCAATTGCCTCATAAACAACACAAACACACATAATGGGGGGGGGGAAGGGAGGGGGGGGGACGGACACACACACACAATTACACTCACACACAAACCCACACACAGCAGATTAGAAGAGTCAGACTATTTTTACCACACCCCGCCTACACTGCAGGACATATCCGATTGGATGGACAATCCAGCTATTAATCTGGCTGAGGTGCTCTACCATCTGTCACCAAATACTCAACTACAAGCTACTGTAGAGAAACACACACACACACACACACACACACATAGGCTATACACCCCCACTGCCCTGCATGTGAGCTGATTTGTATTTACACACACAACACGTCACTTCCCTCTTAACTCTAGCCTTGTAGTACTATCTACATACTTGAGTCATCAACAAACTATTTGCACTGTTAGTTTAGCTAATGTGACTTGGAAGCTAAAAGCGAACCTAATAAACCTAATAAACCTTACTCATCCCGCCATTCCCAAGGGATTTAGATATTCCTTTGAGCGCTATGGGAAACACCTTATCTACCTTATCTTAAAAAAGCTGATTTACAGGTTTTAATTGCTAGGGCTAGAATAAAGTCATACTACAGTTATTACATAACTACTATAACACAGAGGAAAGAATGCAGCTATACAAAATTGGAGCATAACAGCTGAAATGCTAACTCAATCTACTGCAAACAAGTGTATTCTGTAAATAAATCTTTACTGGATTCACACATCTGTTTATTTTCACCCCTCAGTGTATCAAGATGCTCCAATAATTGGTATTAAATTAACATTTTTGTCTAAAGAAAATACATATAAGTAGCTTTTTTATTGCAATTTGTGTTTAAACCACAAAACAACATAAATACATGCTCAAATGCTTCTGCAAGGATGCATTTAATCAATATCTACAACATGAGCAGCATCTGCGGCATAAACCTTCACATAATGATTAGCATTATGTGAGCTACATAGCTACAGATATGATCTATCTCAGTTTATTTAGCACAATAATTTAACTGGGAGGAGGACTGTTTTTACTATCAAGGTTTCCATTATTCCAGTGACCTAGTTTTCTTATTTCATGTCCATCTGAGACAGTGTAAGTCCTTGTAATTAATTGCTGCTTTCCTGAAAGACATTTTGTGGAAATTGAGAATTCCTCCTGGATTATTTACATACAGTAAACAACACACACTACACCCCAAATTCAATCTGTTACGCAATACAGTATAAAGGGAATTTATTCATGCTGACATTAACCAGCAGCATGTTCCCATTTGGTCTAATTTAACATCTATTTGCAGAAATGAACTATAGTTTTTATTGTACATTAATTGAAAATAAGACTCTAAATATCACTTTTTATAATCATCATCATCAGGATAGTAGTTTCCCCCTGGGACAAGGCAAACAAATACTTGTTCTAAAGGGGGTCTTTTTCATATTTTCTACATTTATAACAAAAATCATGCCTGGAAAACAGTGAGGGATCTTTACATAGTTGTAACTTGCAACTTTACCACTAGGAGTCACATCACGTTGCTTTTATGGAATATATTAGATATAACTAATAGATGGATGGAAAAGTGAGAAGATAACTACAGTCATTTTAATTTATCATCAGGAAATCTTAAATCTTTGTCACAATATTCACAGCAATCCATTAATCCTACCGCATCCCATTAAAGGTCACAAATGTTAAACTCATTGTGGAAAGGGAGATTATCATTCAATTTTTCTCACATTGAACTGTTTATGTATTCACAAAAATGAATACTAAAACTCGCATGTGTACTATTCGTACCAACCTCGGAACTGCGTTGTTAGCTTTAATAAAAACCGGAGATCTGCCATATAGATTGAATCCAAAGAGGAAGCACTGGTGCAGATAAAATCTGAATCTTTAAAGTGATGGATAAGCAGAGAGAGGATTGATGGGGAAGGTGTCGTACAGCCAGACTGTGAGAAAAGAAATGGTGGCATGCAGTGTTAGGTGCCATGGTAACACTGCTGGCAGTGCCATCCACAGCAAGGAGGCTGGTTTCTACCCCTACTGGTATGCTGGATGGTTGTCAGCCCTTCTGTGCTGGGAAGATACACAGTTCTTCACTTTCTAACTCAAACAATCTGTCTATCACTACTGAATTCCTCTTATTCTCCCTGGTTTGGTACAATTTGAGGAGCACTTGGGTAAAAGCAGTGAAGAAGAACTAGCGTTATCAAATATATAACGCTATATATATATATATATATATATATATATATATATATATAAACAACATTTAGCCTTCTTCACCAGAGGGCCTGGAGAAATAACCACAAATGGGGCCTGAACAGCAACAGTCCTCTGAGCCACCACAAAACCAACCAGCTTTATTTTGCATAAAGGATTATACCAAAGGGAGTAATGCTTTCAAGTTGTCTTCTCACAGACAGGCTTTTTATGATTGCTGAGAATGAGTCAGAGTATAAATCTGAATGCAGATTAAATCCAACACAGCTCTGTGGAGCAGGAGGGGTGCGAGGCAGTTTGTCTCCTCTGTGGTGGAGCTCTGTGAGCTGCATTTCAGAACTCAATGTCTTCCAACATCCATCAAATCTAGGCTTCGTCAGCATGATTCCCTGAAGGCTGAGAGAGGGTGGAGTCTTTTGGGGAGGTGGGCAAAGCTACATGAGTCATACATAAATAAACTGCTCTCAGAAATATTTACTGTGTTCACACATCCTCAACCCTCTTATGTGATTGGTCAGCCTTCGATGACTTGCTTATCTCCAATAGCTTTGCTTTTTGCTTGTTTGCAGCTCCATGAAAACATATTCCCATAGAACATGAGCATGTTTTTCATTACTGCTTGTTTCCATTGGTTTCTTTTCAAGAATGTGGAGAAATTATTCTGAGGTTTGGCTTCTTTCTCCGCTCCTAACAACACCCTGCGTTGCAGCTGATGCCTGCCCATAAAGAGCAGCAGTTCCAGCAGCTCCTCCTCTAGCCTGACGCTGAGGCACGAGGAGCCTCTGACAGATGATTCATGCGCCCTGGCCTCCTAAGCGAGCCTGCCGATTGGTGGTTGGCTTGCAGTGACCCAGGGAGGCAGTGATGAGGTGTTGGCATACTCACACAGCTCCAGGGAAGGACTACAGAGTCATGCGCTACACTCACTCCTCTGACTGTTCTCCAGCATATCTGCAGAGTCTATTTGAGTGTGGAGCTCTGTCAACACAGCTCTGGCACAAACGTTTTTATGTGGATTGTGTTACGGGTGTTTTAAGACTTGAGAGCAGGGGCGTGGCTAAAAGTGATTGGGCCACATCCACAAATGGGGTACCTCTTACCCAGCTGGATCTCTTCATGCCCCTAAATAAATCTGCATTGTATGCCTGCATGTAAATATTTTATATTCAGCAAAAACGAAGCTACTTTAAAAAGATTGCAACTAATTGTTAAAAAAATCCCAGGGTGACCTCCTTAGGAAGCTTGTTTAATTTAAAACTTTGAGTTTATTATTTTAGGGGATGGGAAATATATTAAATATAACATAATATAACACTCCCACTATAGCTGTGGGGCTTGCATTGGTAATTAGTACTTCTACTCCCACCACTGTGGGCAAAAAAAAAAAAAAAAACTGCAATAGAGCAGCACTGCTGTCAACCCTGCAGCATCTTCTCTCTGAGTACCCTGCTGCTGATGGAAGACAAATATTGAGGAAGACAATGCATCACATGACTGACTTCACTTCCCTCTGGATAGATCTACAGTACGAGAAGCAGCAATAGGAACCATTGTTCCCTTTATTTCCTCAACCAATTTAGAAACGTCTGAGTTCTCAGAGCCCTTTTACAAAAAATGGATGAAAAGGGTCAAAGTGAAGTCAACATATTGATAAGAAATCCTGCAAATTTAACTACAAGTGTTGAAGACAAAAATGTTCTAATTTACTATCAGATTAAACAACATCATTAAACATTTATTTATTCATAAACATGCCATGTTACATAGAAATAAACAATAAATGTGAATAATTGAATACGATATTATGAATATTTAAGCTCAAATTAAAATAAAATATATTAATTTACTTATATTGTCTTTCATTTATCATTTAAAAAACAGAACAAATGTCTTGTTTTAGATATTTTGTTGACTGCATGTCAACAAAATCTGTAGGAAACTATAATTTTGCAGATATTGATTTGTTGGAAAGAATTAAATTATTAACATATTGCTCAGCAGACGAGCACGGCGGTACTACAACAGGGAAGCAATGCATCCCTCTGCTGACTACTGTGCAGCCCTTTCAGGGCAGTGTCATCAAAACAGACTCAGTACCAGCCATTATCTAAACACACCTGCACAAACCTTACAGGATGAGGAGCTTCCAGAGAAAGAATTAAAAAAGCAACACCACCCAGTTTTATGACCTCTGTGTGACACTGTCAGTGGGTCAATGCAGTACTACTTACTGCAAAAAGGAAATGAAAATAAAAAGAATAACCCCCAAATTTATGCCTTGTAAACATGAAATATTCATGCATTTGTGCACAGTTAGCATTAGATTTAAGACTTACCCATTGTAGAACTTTTATAAATCCCAGTGGTTGCTTGATTACCGTGAACTGCCCTTGGGCCACCAGCTGTCAAAACAATAAATCACAAATAAGGTCTGACATTTTTTTTTACATTTATGGTCATATTCTAAAGTCAGCAGATCAGGCATAAAAACGCAAATAAATAAATAAATAAAATAAAAAACACGCACTTTACTAAGCCTCTCTGGCACCGGCTGCTGGTGACTGTGGAGCAGAAATTTCCAGCTCGCATCTTTGGGAGCTCGTGAAAAGCAGAATCATTTTTATGGCCTGAAATGTGTTTGTGCGAAAGAGCTCCTGCTGGCATTACAGTCAGACAAAGCTGATTAACTGACTGTCTCTCTGTTTTCATGCGTGTATACCCCAAAGCAGGCTTTTTGTTTATTTCTTAGGAAAAATACTGCAGAATCCTCCTTTAACTGGCGAATGGAGGATGCATTTGTGTGCAGGTGAATGCGACATCGCAAAGAAGGCGGTGTATTCCTGTGTGCAGCAATAAATGGCCGCACATCACTCCGAAGCAGTGATGCTTTTCTCTCAGGCCGTCGAGCTTCTGTTTTTCTCCATTTTTTTCTGTTTGAGCAGCACTTTGGCTGCCAAACATCCATATAAAACAGGTGACGAGTCTTAGACAAGTCCTGCTAAGAGCAGCCTGACAGATTGGTACCCGCCTGTTTCCCAGGAAAGCCTGGATGGCTTTGTCACAAACCCATCAGCTATACCCTGGAGATGAGCTGTTAGGGATGCAGGAGACCGTCCTTTGCTCCGTGACTCGGACTTACTGCGGCTGCACGAGCGGCTATGAAAATGAATCAGATTCCCTTTCGGCTCTTCCAGCAACATTGATCTAAATCAATTATGCGACTCTCGGGACGCAACGTCGTCTCCTTCCAGCTAAATGTTATTACTGCAGAGTCTCTGGGCATCCCACTCATTTTAGGACTGTGAGCAGGCCCGACCGCCACATTGACTGCACCATCAGTGGGAGAGAAAAAACATGCACATCTATATCCTCATACAATTAAAAAGCACATTTTATAGACAAGTTTTCTGTAAAAAGATAGAATATATATATATATATTCAGATTGCAAGAGGGTAAAATCGCTTAGAGAAAATCCTAAGGTCGGATCTGTTGTAAATAAATAAATAAATAAATACAGTGAAAATAATATTCATAACAAAAGCGGTTAATAAATCAACATGAGGCGCGATAAACGAAACAGCAAAAGTAAAAGCTAAAAATAATGAAATAAAGTATTTTCTCCCCAAAGCCTTACCTGGTTTACAACATCCATCTTGGCCGCTTACTCGCTGATAAGAGGATCAGAGAGTCGGAGGGAGGAAGGCGTCTAATCCGGAACAGTCCAGGGGGAGCGAGCCGAGCAGCAGGAAGAGCCGGGCTGCGTCACGAGCTGGGCGAGGACGTGTGAAGCGTGCTGACGTCAGAACAGTCAGCAGACAGGTGTAGAGGAGAGCAAAGCCGTCTGTCCAATCGCAGCGCTGCTTTATTCTAGGCGAGCAGAGATTGCCGGGGGGGTTTATGATAAGGCAAGGAGCGCATGGAGACTGTTCACGCTTAAGTAGACAGAAGAACCGATGCAGAGGGGAAAGAAAGAGGTCGGCGAAGGTCCGTGAGCTGCTGTGAGACATTAACAAACAGCACGGTCACTTGACATTAGCTGTGTGCTTAAAAAGAAAAGAAAAAAGCCCACCCAACGTCCCCCCCCCCCACCCACCCTTTAGTTGACCCTGTAGGCATCATCTACCCTACACATGGGAAGCTTTAGAAAGTTCACGTACAAAATGCAGAAAAAATCCCAGTTTATAGTGAGTGGCTGCATTTTGAGGGAAGACCACACTCCTTCTAGCTGTCTGTGCAGCTCAAAACCAAACACATGTGGTTGTTAAGAAACAACGTATTGGTGCAGGAACATCTTTTCCACATTCAGATGGAAACTTTATGTTGAATAACAGCTTTTCTGCTCTGCTATGCTAGCTACTTTTTGTGAAGGAGTCATGTTCCATGAATTTATATAGAATAAATAAACTAAGTGAAACCTTGGTATTCACTGATCATATGCCACTGTGATTTAAAGCATCTGTTTCTGAATACATGCAGGCTAAAAAGAGCAAAAAAAAGGGTGATGATGTTTACTCAATGGAACAAACTACTGCACAAAGCTGATCACTATTAAGTTAAACATTAAACATATGTTATTTGTGCTTCCTGCACTAAAACTCAGTTAAACAGGCGCATCATTCAAAAACACTTTTTACATTTTCTGCTACAAGTTTGCCATCATTCATTCAATTCAGGGTTGCAGGGAAGCTGGAAGCTATTGCAGCAATTAGTATGTGAGAGGTTCTAGTTTTCATCTTAAAAGATACTTAAATATTTCTCTAACATAGTTAACACTGTTCTGTATCTAATAGTTACTTTAGTTCTTTGTAATAGTTCAATATGTTCTTAATTTAGAGTTTATTTGCCTTATTTATTTCCACGCAGATGTGTCAAGCCAGGACAATACGGCACAGAATGAGAAAACAAGGATGCTGGGAACACTCTCTGAAATACATGTTCATCATCAGATAAAGATGACAGCTGACACATGATACATTATTTAGATGGGGATGTTTTTATTGTCATTTATTCACCACTTTTCTTAGTTTTTCTTTCAGCAGGATCCCAGCTGCAGGCTGTGCAAAGATACACTCCTAAAACAATCCAGCACCCAACAGCAGTGTGTAAGATACTGGCTGGTAAAGGACACATAAAAAACCAGGGAGCTAGCAGCTGGCACAGAGGCTTTTGGATGTTCCCCTGCTCCACAGCTTGTTGTAAGATACAACCCAAGTATGTTGAACTACAGATTTTTTCCAGGTGTGGGAGCAGGAAACGTTTAAAACCGAATCCAAAGGATTGACTTTGAAGACCCCGATAGGATCATCTGCAAATGAATTTACAGATCATATCATCATAATATGGACTAAAAATCCCTGAGTGGGAAACACCTCCCCCCAAATGTGATGTAAAATGAGAGCTTAGATCCTGTGGGACTTCCAGATACAGACTGATAAAACAGTAATGTTCCACCAACTGGACATTGCGATTGTGGATAGCTGCAGCACAGGGCACTGGGGAAACACCAAGGGCACAGGGAGGAGGTAGAGAAAGCTGAAAGCAACTAGTGGCTGTGGTTAATGGGCGCTGTGGGCAGTACATCCCCACACTGGCAAAGTTGCACCAACAATCGTCTGGAGAAACATCAGATCTCTCAGTCAAGCTCAGGTAAATACTCCTAAATACTGATGTAGAGGAAATTCATGTATTAGCTTAATTACCTTGCTCTTTATTAATGTCTAGCTGAAAGGTTTGACTATAAGGCTCCTAAACTGATATCATTCTGACCTTTAGTAAACCATCTGCCAAGACCTTGGTTGTTGTAGTCAAGCAAGGCCGGCGTCTCTCAATCAGG
>JBAMHX010000015.1:4821275-4857043 GCA_037177515.1 Pseudomugil tenellus
GTTGAACTTCTTTTATCTTCATTATTAAATTTATATTCTTCTCAATCTAAAGAAACCAGTGTCCTCGTCCTTGACAGTAAAAATGGTCTCATACACTTTTTTATTGCCATTAACCACCACTATTCTAATTAAATAAAATAAAAATCAAAAGAAATATTTCAACAACTCATCTCTTCACATAAATTTAAAAAATGTACTTACGCTAAACTCAGACACAGCGATGTCCAACACGCTCCCCACCACAATCAACGCATCAAATGAATTCCAAGGATCGATGAAGTAGTGCTGTTTAGAAAAAGAATTAAACATGAAATCAACAATGCACAGAAGAGGAGCTGTGATGTGTGTGTGTGTGTGAGGAATATAGTTAGAGTTAAACCTCACGTGGGCCCGCAGAGCCATCAGCTTGATAATCATCTCTATAGTGAAAACCACGGTGAAGATCATGTTTAAGATGTCCATGATGGAGGTGAACAGCTTGGACTGCTCATAATGCTGACGATGATATAAAAGCTCATTACAACTGCAAAGTAATCTGAACATTTCTGCATCTAATGAGGGAGTTAGGTGAAATATTACCTGAACAGCCAGAGTGAGAGTGTTTCCCAGAATAAGCACAAACATGATGTACTCAAACTGGCTGGAATTAATGATCTTCCAGAACTTGAGCTGGGATGGGTTTTTGGGAATGTAAATCTTGATGGGTTGAGCTTTCAGCGCGTAATACACACACTGACGCTGAAGACGGGTGAAGGATGGAAAACAGTGCTCAGTCTGAAACCAAAACTGACATCATGAACCTAATTTGTCTCCAGTAACTCACCTGATTTTTGTTGAGTTCGCAGTTTTTGAACTCGGCCTCTCCTTGCTCCCGAAATGTGATGATGACAAAACCCACGAAGATGTTCATCATGAAGAAGGCGATGATGATGATGTAGATGATGAAAAAGATGGAGATTTCAACTCGGTTGTTGTAAATGGGGCCTCGGTTTATGGCGTGGGCGTCCACTGCACGGTACAAGAGCCTTTCCAGATAAAAAGGTTAGGAGGCCATTTTAAATCATATAGAAGATTTAAAAAAGTATGTTTCAGGTTTTAATAAGATTAAAGGAATTAAAACACAAAAGGGAAAAGAAAATGGGACTGAAGAATGGAGAGAAAAAGAGATTTTAAAGAAGAAAAATAAAGTGATTTCTATCAAATAGATACATATATTAATTACAAATATAGATATAAATACATGTAAAAAGTAAAAAATAAAAGATTTATCCTTTATCTTTAGAGTTCCTTCTTTATTTAGTCATTTGAATATTGCTTATTTTATTAAGATGAATAAATAATTCAAATATTTTTACGGTGGGAACAAATCATGTAAAAAAACATAGAAAAAAACAACAAAAGCAGCAATACAGAGATCCAACAAAGCAGTAATTACTGTGTAGCTCAGCCTTCATTTCCAGCAGAAATCCTCTTCGTAACAGTTCAAGCACTTTAATACATTACACTACAGCACCAAACACGTATTCATCCACAATGAAAATAGTCCTGAATGAATGAATTTGTGCTCCTACAAAGCTGGAATTATGGGTTTATCTGAAAAATGAAACCAGCTATTTGTAAACGATGGATTGAGGACAGACGGGAGGTCAGACTCAGCACACAGATAAAACACACAGGATCGTTTCCACTGAAAATAAACATGTTAATACTCACAGCGGCCAGCCTTCAAACGTTGACACAGTGAATAAAGCCAACATGCCCATCAGCACATTGTCAAAGTTGAAATCATTGTTTTCCCAAACTCGCTCTTTAACCATGGGATGGTTCATGTCTCCGTCCTTGTAGACCACAAATGTTCCCCTTAAATTAGAAACACACAGATTTTATCTTACAAAAATAACATTAATGCACAGTCCGGAGTTATCTCATGAGTGAAGACAACTGACTTGCACTCATCAGGAGTGTGCTTGGCTTCATCCGTGCAGCTGAAGAATCGGCCCTGAAAGAACCCAAGATGAAGACGTTTTCTCCCTAAAACTCTCAAATATATTCCCCATTTTACAACCACGAAGCTGAAAGTGTGAATGCGCACCTTGAAAAGCTGCACTCCAATACAAGCAAACATGAACTGAAGGAGTGTTGTGACGATCAAGATGTTTCCGATGGTGCGGATGGCCACAAACACGCACTGCACCACGTTCTGCACACACACACACACACACACACACACACACACACACACACACACACACACACACACACACAGACACAGACACAAAACCAAACACATTAGAATAGCTTCAGACTGAATATTCTGCACTGATTCTAATAAATGTCTACATTTCTAATAAACCACATATAACTTTACTCATTGATAACTAATCCAAACTGTTTTCTTCTACTTTTATATTGGACATAAGTTGCACAATAATCTGAAACTTCCTGTGATTTTTGTTTTATAAAACTGTAAAATGGACTGGTCAGACCAGTCCATCACCTGGACTCCTATTGCAGAGCTGTACTGCTGTAATAGAGGCAGGATATGGTTTGGCTTTGCATTGCTGAATTACACAGTTCGAGGTAGAATTTTCCTTAAAAAACATAATCTGGATTACAGCATGTGCTAAATGTTGGCTTTTGCTTTATGTGCAGTGGTTTGCACCAGTAAAGCCCCATCCCATCACAATGGTGGGTTTTGAGCTACAATTTAATTGGTGAAACTACTTCAACTTAAATGTAGTTCAAAATGAGCAAATATGTAACAAAAAGATATATATGTGATTTGTTGCCTATTATTGTGTTATAACAATATGTACAAATTTTGCGCTTATTTCTATCCCACAGTGTCTGAACATCTGGATGAGACAGAGCTGTTTACCTTCAGACCTTTGGCTCTGTTAATGGCTCGGAGGGGCCTCAGCACCCGAAGTACTCGGAGAATCTTAACCACAGAGATCGCACTTGAACTGAAAGCAGCAATGAAGAGATTCAGAAAACAATCAAACAGATACATTTTTACAGTACGGTTACTAAGAAACATCCTTTTTTACATTTATTAATAACTGTAAACATGCTCTGTATTGTTTAACATTTCTCAGAAACTGTAGATGTTAATTAGCTCAGAGAGCTAAAACCTGGTACAAAATATATTAATGCTACTCTACACGGTCCCTGTTTGATCAACTAAACCTAAATGGATAATACTTGGAAAGAGATAGTATAAAGTAGACAATAATGATGTTATTCTTTCTGCACATCACCAGGAATCTACTCACTGTAGAAAAAAAGAAGTGAGTGACACACTGACAACCAGCAGGTCGAGGAGGTTGAAGGCGTTCCTGCAGAACGAGCCAGTGTGCAGAAACGCTCCGTATACAGTCATCTGGACACAAACAAAAGAGCAAAGTAACAAGCGTTAGATGTGTTGTTGTTTCTGAGAAGATTTGAATATGTTATTTAACCACAGCTGTTACCTTTAGTACGATCTCCACAGTGAAAACTGAAGTGAACACATAATCGGCGTATCCAAGCACCTGATGAAGACACACCAGATCATTAGCTCAGCTGATCATGAGGACAGAATTACACAATCTGAATTACACAATCTGTCTTTAACAGCCTTACAATATTCCTAAATGAGTGGGATTTGATGGGATCCTCAGCAGCCAGGGAAATGCTGCTGAGGATGATGAAGATGAGGATGAAGTTGGTGAAATAAGGGTGGTGAATGAAGTTGTGGCAGGCGACTCGCAAACTGAAGAATGAATAGAAGGAGAAGGAAGTCACATGCAGTGCATCGGTCTAAACAACCCATCATTTGTTGGGTTGATGTGCAACACGCTTCAAAGTAAATTACCAGTTTTTCTTCCCGAGGATGAAGAAAGAACTTCCATCGGGAATTGGTACAATCTTCTCTTTGGGCCCAGAAAAATCTGGCTTTAATGGAGCAACTCCTGGAAAAAAGCACAAACAGTTTTAATGTGTTGGCTGATGTTTCTCTGGTCGTGTGGGACGTCTTTCACACCCACCCTCCAGTCCCTCGATGGCTCTCAGCTCCTCGTTTTCCTGCCAGTCATCATCTTCATTCTGCACACCAATACAAAAGATCATCTGTTCAAGCTCATGTATTTTAATATAAATGGCAGAAAAACACTCGAGCGACTCTTTACCGCTGCGTCCTCATCCTCCTTCTCTTCATCCTCGTCCCATTCTTCTTCCTCCTCCTTCTTCTCTCTGAATAAACCAAAAGCAGGACATTAATACTGAGGTTGAAACGCTGTAAAAGCAGCAGAAAATAGATTTTAATAGAACTTACTCGACTTTTTTCTTTCCTCCACCTCCTGCCAAGTTATCCACAGCGATAGCCAAGAAGACATTGAGCAGGATGTCTGATTGCAAGATTAAGGAGTCAGATTTTCTCTGTTTGGGATAAAATATCCAGCGTGTGAGTGGATCAGGAGGAAGCTGCGATGTGCGTTGTTCACTTCAGTGAAAAGGATACAGTTACCGCAGACGAAGAGGATGACAAAGTATATGCAGACCACCATGTTAGGGAAGATCGGCCCTCCGTATGCCATGATGCCGTCATACATGACGGCGTTCCAGTCCTCTCCGGTGAGGATCTTCAATGAAGTGAACGAGAAAACACTGTTAGACAAACTTTGATTCAAGGTCTTCGAGTTCTGCACTGCCAGCAGTTAAAAGTGGTGAGGTCATTAGTTCAGCTTCACCTGGAAACATGTCAGCAGAGCCTGAGGAAACGAGTCAAAGGTGCTTCTCTTCATCTGAGTCTCATCAAAGTTGAATTTGCCCCCGAACAACTGCATACCCAGCAAAGCGAAGATGATGAGGAAGAGGAAAAGCAGGAGCAGAAGGGAGCAGATAGCTTTCATGGAGTTGAGCAGTGAAGTGACCAAATCAGAGAGGGCGGCCCAGTGCCTGGAAATGAAGAGACGGCATGAAGACACACCAGGAAAGGACATTAATTTGAGGTTTTTGCTGCTAATTACCGAGTCATCTTGAATATCCTGAGCAGCCGGATGCAGCGCAGCACAGAGATGCCGATGGGCGGGATGACATCCATCTCTACCAGCAGCGTCTCCAGAATGCCGCCGCACACCACGAAGCAATCAAAGCGATTGAACAGCGCCATGAAATAGATCTGAAGACCAAAGGCGTACATCTTCATCAGCATCTCCAGCGTGAAGAGCAGCAGTAGGATCTTATTTGCTCGCTCTGAGGGAAAGACAAGTCGTATGAGGGACTGCTTCCAAACCAGTGATGTTTGAAGTCAGATTGCAGGATGAAAAGGTCCAAACAGGTTAAAGTGGGCCATTCATTACCTTGCATTTCAGTGAGCCATTTGGGCTGACCGTAATGCTCCGAGGCACTGGCCACGGTGTTGAGGAACACCAGCAGCAGCACCAACCAGTAGAAGTTTGTGGTCTTGACTGCAATGCGGCAGTTCTTTCTTAAAGTGTGATTGAGCTGGCACAGCTGGTCACTGCAAGGACAAAGAATGCCTCAGATTGTGCTTGGCTTGACTTCTCTGCTTGTTTTTAGGAGACCTGGCCAACAATTAGCTGCTAAATGCAAGCCAATCAGCAGCTTTAAAATACCCCTGCAAACTCCCGCCTTCTCAGGAACAAGATTCTCTCTGCACAAAACACTGCTAAGTCTTTTTAATCAATTATCCTAATGAGTGAAATGATTAGTTTATCCCACTCTGGGTCCTCCTTCACGTTTCTACCTTCTGAGCCAGAGGAGTTGCAACAAATGGAGGATGTTAATCTGTTTCTACCATTCCAGTGAGAATCATAACTCTAACAGGTGTGTTAGTAGTAGATACGTAATGGATAGTAAAATTTCTGAATGTTTTCAGGATCTAACTTGACATCAACATCGCAAGCTGCAAAGCATTTCAGTGGAGAATCCTGGAAACATCCTATTTCATGAGTTTATGACCAAATATCACCTGTAATACGCCAAACTGCCTCTATGAATATGTTACTGAGAAGACAAAGAGAAAAGCTGCCAGACAGGTTCCTCTAGGTAAACATGCCTGCAAAATGACTTTTATTCCAAATACCATCTATGTTCTTAACTTAACAGTGTCCAAGCATCGTTGGTTGATTTCAACTGCTGTTGCCTTTTTACTGTTTATGCTTCATCTGCTTTTTGTTTTTTTCTTCTATTTTTCTTGTTTGTGCATCACCTAAAAACAAATTCCTTGGACATGCAAACTTAATTGGTAATAAAGTTTAATATAGATTCTAATTTAGTCTTTTCAAACCCTTTTATGTGTATTTTTAATTTTTTTTGTATTTTATTTTATTTTTAATGTGTATATGCAATACTGTATTGGATTTAAGCTTCATCACTGACGAAGCCAAAGACAATATTCCAGTTGTTTACTAAAACTGCTGGTTTGAATAAAATCAGTGTAGATTGTTTTTCTCTTGTAGTTTTTCATAGATTCAATCAGGAGTAAAAAAAAATACTCAGGCAAAAAGTTTAAATTCATTTAGGTTATTTAATTCTCTTGAATGAAATAACCTAAAGGTTGTTCGTTACAATCTTTACCGACAGAATTTTCACATTTTTCTATTGTTGTGAAAAAAAACCCCACAATTAGATGTTATGGATGATATAACTAGCATATCAGTTCCTTAAAAAGTGATTCTCTTTCATGTTTAATCATTTTAAAAGCATTGTGTTGAGTCACAGATCTCACCAGAAGCTGTTGGCCATCATCTTTGCCCTAAAAGAAACAGAAAGCAAGATTTTGATAAACTCTTCTTGCATGATAACAAAAAACAATGTTAACTGTCGCCTTACATTAGAGAAGCACAGAAGCCGTTGTCATCATCCAGGTATGCGATATCATCATCAGAGTCGGACTCTGTTAAACAAATACATAAGAACCAGTCATGTGCAGAATAAATACAGCAGCAGCTTTGACAGTTGACATACCTCCTCCATCCTCGCTGTGCTTGTACCAGCCGAACTTCTTCATCATCTTTTTCTTTGCGATGGCAGCACCTTCGAAGATGAAGAGAGGTTGATTATTTATAAGTGCAAAAGCACCCTATGTGGATGTGAGTGTGAACATGCATTTGACTAACGTTTGTTCCCTTCTTCGTCCACATCCTCAGCTTCTATGAGCCAGTCCATGTAGCCGATCATGTCCTCCTCCATTTGCTTGCTCTCCTGCGCTTTCTGCAGCTCGCCACGTGCAACAGCCTTTTCTCTTTCCTTAGAGAACTCTCTGTACACATAGATGCAAGTGAAAACTTCAATTTGTGTGTTAAAATTTAATCTTAAAAGCTATTTTACAACTATGTAAATCTAAGGGGTGAAGCAACTACCCACCCGCTCAACACACCCAATACAAGATTGATGATAAAAAAAGATCCAAAGATGACTAAAGAAACAAAGTAAATCCATGGTATCTCAAAGCCAATGGCATCGTTCATCTGTGGAGGAAGTCAGATAGCAAGTATTACCAACAAGCAGTGCAAAAAAACAAAAATCAAGTAAAATTTTGGATAATTCAGAAGCATTTTTGTACCCAGTATAGCACATCTGTCCAACCCTCCATGGTGATGCACTGAAAAACTGTCAGCATGGCAAAGAAAATGTTGTCAAAGTTTGTGATCCCGCCATTGGGTCCCTCCCATTTTCCCCTACACTCAGTTCCGTTGGTGACACAAAAACGCCCGTTTCCTGCAAATGCACACGGTGATGGATCATCCTCCACCATAAGACCTGCAGTCAGAACCAGAAGGAGACCCAATGAGTCAACACATAATCGTTAACACATGATACAAGGCGATCAGATGAGAGCAGAAACCTGTGCTCATGTCATAACACGTCTTGTGCATCCTGCCGATGAAGAGCTCCAAGCCGATGATGGCGTAGATTATGATGACAAACATGACCAGCATACCGATGTGGAGAAGGGGGACCATGGCTTTCATGATGGAGTTTAACACAATCTGCAAACCTGATTGGGCAAACACACACTTTTCCTAATTTTCTGCAGTGCATATGGGGTGGAAAAGAAGAAAACAGAGTCAAAGACGCACTTGGCACTCCAGATACGAGTCGGAGAGGTCGCAGCACCCTGAAAGCTCTGAGGGCTTTCACATCCAGACCTCCAGGTTTCCCTGCAGCATGATGCGCCTCTCCTGGCTTATGATCTGTCATGCCCTCCGCTATCACGCTGAACAACCTGCACAGAGAAGAAACGACTCGTGAACTTCATGTTTTTATCTGTAGAAGGAAAATGGAACTTTGTGAATCACTAAAATACCCAACAATGACGATAATGAAATCAAGCAAGTTCCATCCGCTGCGTATGTAGGCGCTGGGGTGCATGACTAAACCGTAGGCCAGAATTTTTGTGAAGGTCTCGATGGTGAAGATGACGAGGAAGACGTATTCAACTTGTTCCTAAGAAGAGGGGAACAGTTAATTTGGAAGGGTTTGGTAGTTTTGGAGTAATTGTTTCTAGAGTCACTGAGTTCATTTAAAAAAAGAAAAGAAAAATGAAAAAACTGAAGAAAATGTCAAACTATTATTAATGTTGACATTTAAAAAATTTTATTGATATTTATCAAACACAGCATCTGACTCATTTATGTAATCGTGAAGGGTTAACGGCCGCCGCTTTCTAACCTCTTAACCTACTGTCTAACACATACAAGTCTGTCACCAGGTCCTGTTTCTGCAATCTGCAGCTTAATCCTGCTAATCACTGTCACTTTGACTTTTATTCAGGCTGATGCAACAATCCAGCAATGATGTGGTTTAACACCAGATGACTGATTTCCCTCATTTTAATAACACTTATCACAAACTGTCAAAAAATGATGATGCAAAGTGATATGAAGGCCCTGCAACACACTGGCAGCTTACCTGTTCAGTAAAATCCAATAAAGGGATCTATTAGCATTCATCCTGCTGCAAGACTGCACTTGCATGCATGCATGCATGTGTGTGTGTGTGTGTGAGAGAGAGAGAGAGAGAGAGAGAGAGAGAGAGAGAGAGTTTGCAACCCTGAAGGCCACTTTCACTTGAAGGTAGTCACAGATATTTATTGATCTTTACTTTAAACAGGCTGGAGAAGGCTTGTTTTAAACAATGCAAAGAAATTCACAATATGATTTCTATAAATAAATTATCAATATATCAGTTTGATTGGCTCATTTGTTGTAAATTATTTGATTCAATTTGAGTAATTTAAAGACAATAATGATCAGGAAAAAGTTAAACAAGGATATGCTCAGAGAGATGTAGAGAGATGAGGCAGATGGTGGGTGTTTAAGTAAATCATGATCCCTGACAGGCTCACATAGCCGAGGTCACAGAACAACCTTTCTCCACTAACACCATTACCAAGCACAAGAACACCCGTGTCTCGCTCCTTGTTCCAGGACTCAGCAAAAATACCCCAAACACTGATTTATTCCTTCTCACAAACCATTCAAATCCCAATCTTGCATCCTTATAGAGCAATTTAGTAATGCTGTGTCTCAGTAATGCCTCGGTTCTTAATGTGTGTCAAACGCTGGAACAAACGACAAACACAAAACATAAAAAAGGCTCAGCCATACTTCACATGATGACTGTGTCACAAGTGTTCTGCTTCTTTTACTCTCAAAGACAAAGAACTCATTCAGACACTTGTTAAATTAACAAAACAGTGTGATGAAAGCCCCCATATGTGTTTTTATCCTGCTGTTACTGGTATCATCGTTCTGCAAACTTGTCTTCTTATAAATCCTCTATATTTACTATATGAAGCTAAGCATGCAAGAGCAGCGATAAATTCATTACAAACATAAATAAATAAGCTGAAAATGATCAGGTCTTCATCCTTGTTATAAGACCTGACTTTAAGTTTTCAGTCTCTCATTCCTTTGATATTGTGGCTGCATCATGACTCTGCATTTAAAGGTGCCGCATCATTTATAGGCCAACAAAACGTGTACCGTTCCTATTTGTCAGCTTATATTATTTCATCTAAATGTCTTTAAATAATGTTTAAACTGAGTTTTTTTTCTCCTACAACTTCAACATGGGAGCATCATATGTATGACTCTCTTACTGTCAACATGTCAAAAACATACTAACTAAGTGGAGCTCCTGAAGAAACGTGTGTGTGAAACTCACAAGCTGGTGATTGGTGGCGTTGGAGTCATCGTCTGGGTACGGCTTAGTAACGCCCATGGCCACACAGTTGGCGAAAATGGCAAGTAGAATAAAAATATCAAAAGGCTTGGACACGTTGGTTAAGGCTCTAACGGACTATTACAACACAAATAAACTTCATACCATCCGTGTCTTGTTTACATCCCACATGTTTGCAGCTTTTGCAGAATTACTCATCCAAACATAAACATTCCACTCTGCATGTGACTGACTGGCGTGAAAACAAAGGATATTTCCATTCAACCAGAGCCAGTGCTGCCATGCGGATTGGGTTGCTCAGAGTGAGGCAGCACAAGGCTCGGGGGGCCCTGAGGGCAGACTTGTTTGCCTGCATGGCCTTTTTGGCCCCCCCTCCCCTTTTCCTTGCTGAGCCAGTTGAACCCAGGGTGTCTGATTTGCCTGCATCGCCCCCGAGAGGGGCATCTGTCCAAAAGAGAACATAACACATGCAATTATTTCCCCATATAAAATCTAATACATGAGAGGTTTGTGATTAGTTAACCGGATTAGGGTGTGCAGAGCGGAAAATGTGTCTGTGCAGTCTGTTATGGTATGTTTCAGAGCTGTTGTTGCGTCTATCACTGTACATTATATTATCTAACACAATTAGGGGAGGATTTGCTTGGAACAGACAGGTATTCTGTCCTGGAGGCCTCATATTAGAGGACCAGATGTGACCTAGTTCTTTATAGGGAGCAGCATGGCACTTAGCTAGCACTATCCCAAAGTAGGCCCATGAACACCTGTTGACAGGACCACGCGCAAAGACACACCTGAAGGCACTTTAATCATTTCATAATATACAGATAAGAAAAGCAATTTGTTTAAAAGTAATACTTAAATTGTTAGTAAAGCTTATTAAAAAAGGTGAATATGCAGTTGTCTCGTTTTAAACAGGCAAATCTAAACTACTACTACATGCTACCACAAGTACATGTGCATAATATTGCGCACTATTGCGCCAACAGAAGCTCAGATACATTACCTTTCTTTGCCGCGTCCATTTTCGCAGTTTCAAACCACGAAGTCACCTAAGAAATCGCACCATCAACTCCTCAGATAATCTGTGATGCGTAAAGGATCACAGATTTAAACCCAGCTCCCCAAAAGAGAGAGAACTTTTTAGTATAAAAACATAAAAAGACATCTACAGCCGGTCGTTTCACGTCC
This sequence comes from Pseudomugil tenellus, assembly GCA_037177515.1. Lineage (NCBI taxonomy): Eukaryota > Metazoa > Chordata > Actinopteri > Atheriniformes > Pseudomugilidae > Pseudomugil > Pseudomugil tenellus. Next base: position 4,832,661 of record JBAMHX010000015.1, read on the forward strand.
ACATGCAGCGCGCCGGTGCAGCTGAGAGGCTTCGGGCCATCCTGCTCACCGCGGGGAAATCCAATTAAATCCGATTTCTGCCAAGATGTCTCCCCCCTCCCCAAAGTAAAAGAGATGTGAAATTACTTTTATCTACACTGGAACATAACGGAGAAGAGTTTATTACAACAAAGGCGCGCGCATAAGCGCGGTGGGCAGCCGTCAGGATTAAAGTAGTTAAACCGGTTAAAAGGATGACAGAGGAAATCTTTCAGGGGAGGACACTTTGCGCTAATAGGAAGGGGGGACTGGTGAGAAGCTAGAGAGGAAAAAACCCGCAAAGTTTGGAAAGTATTTCAGGACCTTGGACAGAAGCAGAAAGTCTAACGCAGTGCAAGAAGGAAGGCTGTGGGTGGCGCACGTGCACCGGAAAGACACCGCATCTCCTGCTTACTTTAGAGTTAAGCACAAATGATACTACAATGTGCTTTTAAAGGACTAAATATTTGAGTCATGCAGCATTGTTAAGCTCTGCAGTGTTGGTCTACAGGTCTTTGAATCCATGAAATCTTCTTTTCCTATCAACCTAATTTTTTTCTGCACAGGTTCGGAAACACTCGAAAATGTTTTTCATATTTCTTGGCTGCGATTATTCTTTTGTTTGGGGTTCTAATGATGTCCACCGAGACTTTATTCTGCAGACAGTCAGATGTTTTCCAACAGTAATGGATTCAACACAAGAGGCTTTTCCAGGAAAAACATACAAAAGCTCAGTTTGACTGGAAAAGTACAAAGCTTTTGATGATCGATTTAGTGGATTGGATCAGATGGAGATGCATTTTGTTTTGTTTGGTGAAAAGAAAAGTAAAATCTGTTATTCCTGACACAACTGCCTCTATGGTCAAGCACTGGTTTATGTGTTCTCTTTTTCAGTCAAAGACCATGTAAAAAAAAAACACAAAAAAAAAAAAAACGATAAAACATTCTTGAGAGAAATATTTTGCAGCTTAAAGAAAATCTTCCCCATGAGGACCACCGGTCTCTCAAATATGATGAACATCTGAAATATGCTGCCACAATAGGTTAACCTAGAACATTATTAGGAGACTTGAATCTGACTGAGGAATCTGTGAAGGTGACTGGACTGAGAAATGATGCAAAGAAATAAAAACTGAGTGCTGTGATGCAAATGAAGGCGTTGCCACTGATTACTCAGAGTGGGTACAAATAAGTCTATTTAGAAAAAATAGAAAGACTGGATAAGGTTAAAAAACATTGCTTAGGAAAGAAAATCCATTTATAATTTTTCCACCTTGAAGAAACATGTCCGTTAAATTCACTGTTTCTGTGTATAAAATGTGTCTGATTAATTCTGGTATTAGTCTTAAACCAGAAAGTCACAACTTTAAACATTCTGTAAAAAAGAAACACAAATTAGCTCATTAAATTAAATCTGATAACTTTATTTTGTACAATAAATATATATTTGCTAAAAATAAACACTATTTCTATACAGACTTCATCATCTGTAAACACTGGACTTGCTGTATTTTCCATTATAAGACAGGGAGAATTTTAATTAATGGGTTCAGAAGCAATTCAAGTGAAAACTGATGCTCAATACCTGGCTAACTAAACTATCTCAAGCCATAACTTCTAGAAAAACCCCTATTTTTTCTTTATTGCGGACATGATGTAACAATTTGCATTTGGCAGACTCCCAGCTACAGAAGCTGCCAGGTGAGGCAATGACTGATGAGGAGAAAGTGCAAGCAAAAAATGCAATGAGGTTTTGCTGAGTCATCTCAGACACATGCATAAATTAAAAAGAGACAGCCCTCAGCTAGACTGTCACCTCTGACATTTAAACACACACACAAAGCATTTACTCAGGCCTCCACTCTACAGTAAAATCAAAGGTTCCACACTAAGGGAGTCACACTTATTTGCTTTCTTGAAAAGACTTAGACATGATAAATGACTCGATGGATAACACCAACGTTTTCTATTTGCACTGACTTTGCATATTAATTAGTTAGCCATACACATTGCTAATAGCCCTCCTCCAGTTTAGTCCTTCTGACTGCTAACTTGAGCCACAAATTTACCAAACACACCTGAGAATTATGCTCTCCCAGTATAGTGAAAACAAAGCAAAAAAGGTCACATTTCCTCATCTTCAAGTGACAAACGTTTTTGATCAAGTAATTTCTATCAATGCTTAATAACCGAATCCATTGAACATATAAATGTCAGAACTCCATATTTAAGTGACAACACAGAAAGAAAAAAAAACATTAAAAGAGAAAGAATTGTATGATTATGTGCAAACTGGAGACTTTTCATGGACTTTTGCTCACATTCATAAAGAGTAAAATTCAATAATTTTTCCCTGAGGTGCAAGAAAAAAGTGTAACAGTTATCAACACTTCAGGAATCAGTATGTCCACCAGCGGATTGTCCTGTCCGTAGAATCGGCATTCCCATTGTCCACTGGTTTGACTCACTTTGCTGGAAGTTGGTCCGAGTCCTTAATGCTCTCTACTGAAACAACCCTTTTGGTCCCTGCTTTTCCTGCTGACCCCCGTTCTTCGGAGGTAGCTGGCTGGGGTCATCTGCAAAATGAATGGCTGAAGGAAAGAAGAAAGTAGTGATAAATTAGGTCCTTTCTCAGGCTTCTTAAACTATTATATAGATTCAGTGTTTTGATTTTCCAAATTCATTTGGTATGAGAAATAGAAGTACTGTAACTGATGCCAGCAACAGATCAAAAACAATGTGAGGTAGAGGGAAATAAAGATGTCTAGACTGGTTATTTGAGAAGCACCCACCCAGTACCATAGACAGACAGAAGGACGGGCAGACAGATAGATAGACGGATGTAATTGGGTGAGAAATGGGAAATAAAATCCTTCACCTGAGAGAGAACTTAAGTATCTAGAAGTCTTGTTAACTATTGTTTGAAGACGGGGCCAGGATGTGGACAGGAGGATTGTTACAGTATCTGCAGTGATGCAGACTCTGCATCAGTCTGTTGTAGTGAAAAAGAGGTTGACCTGAAAGGTTGAACTCTTAATCTTCTAGTTGATCTACATTCTTACACACATGTGTAACCAAAAGCTGTGGATAGTGACTGAATGAGATAGCGGATAAAGGAATCCGTTTTTTTCTGAAGGTTTTCTTCTTTAGAGTTAGGGTGAGAATCTCAGAGTAAAACCACTGCGGACCCAGATGATGTCCTCAGGTATCTGATTAGGATACTTCATGGATGTCTGCCTGGTCAAATGTTACGAGCAGATCCCACCAGGAAAAAAGGCCCATGGAAGATCTAAGACATGAGACTACACTGGAAGGACTGAGTCTCTATGCTGGTCTTGGAAACACTTTGGGATTTCCCCAGAGGAAGAGAACTCTATGCTTTTCTTCTTAAGCTGCTGCCCTCACCCCATCAGTGTGGTTTATGGTTGGAACCACACACTACAGACCCTTTTCAATATTTATGCATAAGTCCCTCACACATAGTGGCCACGCTTGGTAACTACCAGACATGACCATAAGTATTTATTTGCACAGTACTTCCTACACAACACAGATTATTTTTTAATTTGGGAATGATTTACGCTAATAATTAGAGATTGCTTAACATTATTCTAACCTCCCCAAGAAGCCGTCAAAACATCTTAAACAACAACTTTGCCCGCAAACCAAGACAATGAATGATGCAGTGCCCGAATCCACAAATATACACTTATTTCCGAGTTAATGACCAGGCCATCAAAACCATGAAGGCTTTGATTGAGTCGTCAAATACACCTCAGTCGGGGATGTCAGAGACCTACAGCTTTCTTTTGTAAGTAGCTTTGCCTTCTCTGATATGAACAGACTAAATATCTCTTTGAATTTTTCTTTAATGTGAACAGAGGAAAATACTTATTATTTGTGCTCCACTCATAAAACATCTGGTACGAAATGACTGAAAGCAGACTTGTACAGAAAGAAAATCATTCCTGTCATTTTAGTGAAATCTGGCCCATTTAGCCCCATAGCCAGGGACAGACTGGTAAACTGGCACCGGGCATTTTCCTGATTGCCTGACGTGTTTCTGGGGTCAACAGTGTATTGATTCGTCTAATGATTCATAAAACTGAGTGCTGTTACTTCATAAAAAACAGATGAAAACATATTCCCCATTTATGTGACTTCTTTTCTCGTCTAAGAGTCAAACATACAACCATTCTCTGGCATTCTTCTAATTTTCCTGGTAAAGATTACTCTCAATGTCACTGGACATCAAAGCTTTTTGAGCTTCTTCTTCATAACCAACAAGTTATGAGCATGTCCAAGTGATGTATGCATAAATTATGAAAATCGCCCATTTCACCAGTTTAGTCATCAGCCTTAGATGGATGCTCTCTTTAAATCCGGTACTGAAAACCTTCTGCTCTAAATGCAGTAAATATGATCAGTAAAAACACTCAGAGATGTTTTCTTTCTGCTTGTGTCTGTTAAATAGATACAAAATTAATTTTGTTTTATTCTAGGAATTTTTCTTGTAAAGTGTTTGTAAAGGTTTTCTTGATTCGATGCGCGTTTCCTCACTCAGCCCCTTTATTATCAGTGTTAGCGGCTGATGTTCCACATATTTCACATAAATACCTCATCTTGTTTGATAAGTTATTAAGCTATACTACGAATTATTTCGTATAATAATTATATTATTTTGTATAATATATCGTATATTAATTATGGCAGAAGACAAAAACCTTGGCCTTCATCTAGTTTGGAGATTTTGTACGTTCCTCATATCATAATGCAATATCAACTCTGCTCCTACGGCATGTCTGTAACATAAATATAATTAGCTAAACTCATTCAAATCACTCACGATTCTGAAATTGCTGTGCTGTATATCTGGTCAGTAGAATACCAAACCCCTCAATGAGAGCAAGCAAAATTCCTCCCATCATGGCAGAGCCCATCATGGTTAATGGTCCATCTGAAGGAAACACATTTTATAAGTCATGCTATTAGTTTTCTTCACGGACACAAGACAGGTGTGTTGTTCAGACAGGTGTCTTCTTACTGCGTGCAGCTAGGATGGCTCCAGTCAGTGCACCACTTGTTATGGAGTTCCAAGGATCCTCCTTCCCTCTCAGGCGAACTAAACCACAGTCGATTGTGGAAAAGAGTCCTCCCCATACAGCAAAGCTACCTGCATATTATACACACCTATGAGTATAAACTTATCTGACAGCTTGCATGTTTGTATTGGAATAATTTAAGATACAAAAGCATTGTTCTATCACAGATTGACTTAAATAAACAATATATGATCAACAAAGCACATCCTCACCTCCAATCTGCGGGGCTCTTATTCTCACCGCATTTGCGCTTCCTTTTAGTCTGTGTCCAACACCCTGAAATATACGGAAATGGTTGAATTTAGCCTTTTCAAACTTAATAAGTCATAGAGCAAACATAAATGTTCTGAACTCACAGCAGGGGCATTTCGAAAGCCCTTAATTGCCTGGAACACCCCCCCTCCTATTGCACCCATTGTGAAAGCTCCTCCACAGTCATCCACTATTCTCCAGGGGCTGCAGGAAAGCACAGAGAAGGCAGATGGAGAACCATGTGTTAATGTTATGTGTGATGTGAACAGTGAAACAGCGGAAACCTAAAAGAGCTGCATGAGTTCAAAGCAAAAAAGGTAGATACATACATTACTGTGTACTGTACAGCTGCCATCTATGATTAGCTGAATAGGTTAGATCAGTTATATAAACAATTACAGCAATGGATTCTGGAATGACACCACATGCATGTATCAGTTATATGTGCAAATTCCTCTTATTTATCAGTGTTTCATTTTGAATAAATATTTTCTGTCTTTTATTACTTGAAAATTTAAACATCTTATTTAAGCTCTACATTATTATAAAAGCAATAAAGATATGTGAATGATCCACAAATTACTGACACCAAATGCTATTTTGAGCAGATTATTAATATCACTAATAGAACAGAGGAGAGAGTCTATATATATATCACTGAATAATTATACAATACAATCTAAGCTGCTACTTCTGGTAAGTGCAACAATAAAAAGTATTAATCCTAAAATGAATGTCACTTTGTGAATAGGCCTACATAATAGTGTTGTATTATCCGTATATTTTAAGAAATAACATATCCATTGGTCATAAAGAGGGTGGAGAAATGAAATGGTTGCATTCAGGTTAGTCATATTTAATGTTTAGGGCATATGCAATAAAAGTTTATCATAGATTAAGCTTAATAAATAAAGGACACAAAATGTATGTATTGTTTAGCAAACCGTCAGCTTTCCAGTATAAATTACGCAACATGTTTTAGATGTTTGTAAAGGTTGAACTATCTATTCGAGAGTATATCCTTAAAACAGCTTTAGCTGTTTATATCCTTGACCCTGCTACACTAAGCTTGTCCACAGCCTGCATAGTCTGTCAGTTCGCTCTCACTAACATATTACATATGACCATATAAACGCACTACTGGGACTAGACTTAAACATTTTTAATTTGCAACATAAGTTAAATATAAAAAAAACTAATCTTACCAAGGCTCACGAGCATATTCCTCCATGTTTATCTGTTGTCGAGCAAACACGGTGACGTCATAATAATGCGCCGTAGGGTTCGTTTTTAGGAAAGTGGGATCGTTCGCTCTCCTCGAAGAACGAAATTTCGTAAATACGGGTAAGTATTACACTATATTTCTTTAAAATTATTATTTAAAATTGTTTAAAATTATTATTTCCGTTATCTTGTACTAAATTATCTATTTACTTGCTAAAGAGCACAATGCTTGTTGCCTTTATTTTCCAGCTGTTGCTACAGAGCTATCGTATGCGGGAGGGCCATGCGATGTGTTATGTTCATGGTTTAGCTAAACACACAATGAAGTTGTTTACAAAATATTTACAACGTTTATCATTTATTATACATAGCCAATATCGGGCAGCTAAAATATTGTATGCTCTAACCATCAGGCGTTTATTCTCGAGCCTCAGAGGTAGAAAACTCCATTCTGAGCAGGTTAATGAGACAACCAGCCTGCCTGATCCCTTTAACTTACAGAAAAGTCCTAATCCTGCTGTTGGATAATAATAACACTTCTGATCTGAGTTGGGCCCTGTTGCACTGTCCCTGGTGTAGTGTAATATTTTCAAAATTTTCTCACAAATTTCCTTCTTCACATTTCTTGTTTAAGCTCGAATAAAATGTATAGCCCCTAAATAATCATTCAATAAGAATACATTGGGTAACTTTAATATGTTTAAAATAAAACAAGAAATTGACTAGAAGATCAGATTTGATGCTGTTACTTAAGAGATGACCCATTGGTTTATAAAAGTAATGTAAGCATCTACTTTTTAATTTTTCTAGCTTTCAAAACGATATTCTCACTGAATTTCAGGATGCCTCTTCCTCCAGCACTGCTGGCCCGCTTGGCCAAGAGAGGGATTGTTAAACCCACAGACCAAGGTAGTGGAACAACATTTTACAACCCCATGATTTTGAGTGTTTTTCCTCTGTCATTTTACATTTAGCTATCTTGTGCTTCTAATATCAATTTAAACAGACGCAGATGAAGAAATTATTGCTGAAGATTATGACGACAACAATGTAGATTATGAAGCCACCAGAATAGAGAATCTACCTCCAAACTGGTACAAAGTGTTTGATCCTACCTGGTATGTACACAGTTTATGCTTTTCACCTGGAATTTCTTATATATGAATAAAACATCTGTGCTGTTGTGGCCATAAAGCCAAAGGGTATAAATAAAACCGTCTTGTTTGATTTTTCTTCAACCCACAGTGGTCTTCCTTATTACTGGAATGTGGAGACAGATCTAGTTGCCTGGTTATCCCCAAATGACCCCACTGCTGTGATAACAAAAGCTGCCAAGAAAGTAAAAGGTACAGTTTCTTAAATCTCTATAATGCAGTAACTATATGTTAGTTGTTTTTCGTTTTATTTAAGCTAATTCCCCATTTTGGGTCTGAACATCATTTGAAAAATAATCTCAGAAATCAGCTTGTTTATCAAAGATTTCAGCCCTGATTAATTTCCAAACCATCACTTTGATTCTGTTTTCTTTGTCTTTAGTTGATGGTGGAGATGAAAGAGTGGAGAAGCCATTTGAGAAGCAAGACAGAGAGCGAGAACGAGATCGGGAAAGAGACCGAGATCGGGAGAGAGACCGAGACCGGGAGAGAGACCGTGATAGGGAGAGGGATAGAGATAGAGACCGAGACAGAGATAGAGAACGAGAGAGGGATGATGGGAGGGACAGAGACAGGAGAAAGCAAAGGAGAGAAGATGTGGCACCGTACAGCAAGAGCAAAAGAGGTAATATTCTCATACAGTCGCTCACAGAAGCTTTTTCTGTACACATTTAAATGCTAAATGTTTATTTTCAGGGAGAAAAAATGATGATGAGATGGACCCCATGGATCCAAGTGCCTATTCCGATGCTCCAAGGTACGGAGTCATTATCAGCACTTTATTGTCATATAAACTTCAACTGCATAACATGACAAAGAGCCTCTAAGTTAGTCACAGTTTGTTTTTACACCCTATTTGTGTTTTGTCAGATGGAAATCAAAACAGAACCAGAATTTTATTCACACCACTACATTTAATCCCATCTCAGATGTTGAATAAGGGATATTTTACTATTTCTTAGAAAAAAAGGAGCTCATCTTGATCTGATAGTAGCGTTATGGTGTACAGCCAGGGACGTCTTGTGCAAAGGGTTTGTGCACGTGTAGTCAGGACGTGCAGAAAAATACATTTTATGGAACTGTACGTACCACCACGTAAACGTTTTCAGATTTCTGGAAGTTTCCAGAAGCCATGCAGTGATTTCTGACACTCATAACTGGCTTTAATGCTCACTTAACTCATGACAGACTCTGCCTCTCTAAGGTAATCGTGTGCCTAAAAATGTCATTTACTTAGTAAACCCAGTTTTATTCTTTCTTCCACATCCCAGCTTGCTTGAGATTTGTTGTTGCCATTACATTTAATATAAACTCATATTTACTGTAAATATTAATACATTTCCTGAAATATGTTGAAGTGGTCAAAGTGCCTTCTTGTATCACAGTAGTTGTTTTAAAGTGTACCAGACACTGTTAAGTATAACATTCTAAAATACTGGGTATTTTTTTTTTAGTCTAGCTTAAGCAACTCCTACAAACCTCACCACAGAGGTTTTTTATTACTCCCTCTTCTAAGTACCAGCCAAACATTTATTTTTCCACATGTTGGTTCTTCCTAAAAGATGACAGGTATTAAAGATGTCTGTGCTTCATGCAGGTTAATTAATTACTCTGAATTTCCATGTAGTGGAGTGTGTCATGTCTTACTGGGAAATTTAATGGAACTAAAGTATCATTAGAAAAATAAATTGCCTTGCTTGTACTTATCCTTTTATGACAAGCCTATTTAATCTCTACTCTCACAGGCTTTCTGTTATAAATAAATGGCATTCAAGACCAAGCTGACATTTAAAGGCTCTTAATTTAATGCAAAGCTTTGCAGCTCCAGTGTAACTTGATGCATACTGGTTAGAAACTTCCTTCCACTATTGCTGTCACTGCAAAGCTGGCACCAGGTCACATGGCTGTTGAACCTCATGGGAGCAAGGTGGCTGCAGTTTCTGAGTCAAACGCTGCAGTCCTCTGTTTGCAGCAGCTGAGCATCACCTTAAAAGGTGTAAGGAACATTTCATCTGGTGCGCTGTCATTGGAAGTCCTAAAGCTCCATAAGCTTAACTGAAAGGGATGCAGTGTTTGCCGTCGTCTTGCCTAAAATTATGTTTGCATTGATCCCACGAATAAATAACTGTGCAAATAGTTTATTGCTGGTTAGTTAATGTGTGTACGGGTTTGGAAAACAGCCTGACAAATGGGGGTGGGGTTAACACAAGTATCTCTTTACATATGGTAAGTCATGAAGGCAGTCACAGTCACAAAGTCCCACAAATCAAAGGTGCGAGTAACTCTAAACCAGTAAAGTTAGAAAAGCTGGAGTTGCTTTCAAACCTGTAACAGAACAATCAAACCGAGCTGTTAAATTAAAATGAACTGATTCTCCTCCACAGAGGCTCATGGTCAAGTGGCCTGCCTAAACGCAACGAAGCAAAGACCGGTGCAGATACCACGGCGGCAGGACCTCTGTTCCAGCAGCGGCCGTATCCCAGTCCGGGTGCTGTGCTTCGAGCCAACGCAGCCAACCAGCTGCCGAAGGAGTGAGCAGGCATCCCATGAAGACGTTAGCTTCACTACGTCTGTGTTGTTGGTCATCATTTGCTTAAATCATCTAGAAGTTATTAGATGTGTGCATGTCACAAAAGCAGTGCTGAGCTTTTGGACCTTCAGTTCTTCAGTCTCATGTCAACAAATTGTAAATAGATTTTATATTAACTGAAGATAGACTTTCTTGTTGCAACTAGACCCGCCAGTGAACGTAATAAATTTACTGTGAAATACAATGGTACTTGTGTTTTTTAATGGTTTTAATTACATCTCCACAAACAATTTTTACAATGTTTTTATATAGATATAAAAAAAATACATTTTAAGATTTTAAATATTGCAAAAAGCAATTTTTATCATGAGATTGATCAAGAAGTGACTTGATGTAACAAAAGAATAGAGAATCAGTGATCTGCTGCTCCCACATAGTGACAAATGGAGTCATAATCCAATGTGAACACCTTTTCCTCATATCTGTCGAGCTGCACCATCGCTCTGCACTTGTTCTTGTCGCGCTGAAGAATACGTCCGACCTGAGCCCAACATATGAACAACTGGGATTAATTATGGTAAAAATGTATACAGGTGTACTGCAGGAAAGATTATAATTGGCTTACCTGTCCCCTCTGCTCACCCAATACAACCATTACAGAGTCATTTTCCCTTTTTGGAACAATGGTTTCCAGCATGTCTTGCTTCACATCTGCCACAAATAGAGAAAAAACTGTTAAATGCTGAAAAAATACACTAACGGGAGCCAAGGGAGCAGTTAGGAGAAGAAAAACAATGTCATTGGTCATCATCATCAGCAAATGTACATGTTTGTCAACAGCTTTTAATGTGGAATTACCTCTGGAAAGAATTATAAGATCTGCCCTAATGTCTACATGCATGAGCTTCATCAGCTAAACATAAGCTAAGGCTTGAATATCAGAGTATTTAACATGAGATAAATCGCAGTTTCCTAACTAACCTTATCTACCTTCTAATCTTATAGTTGGATAGTTTCACCATGAGTTTCCTTAAAGGTAGTGTTGGAGAAGTTTTCCTGGAGCATTTTTTACTATATTGCTTATGAAGAAAGGGGTTTGGACTTTTAATTGCATATTTTCAAAAGATAGCTTGCTTAAACCATTTTTCCGGGATGACCAAACCTACATTTAATCAGTTCCACAACAGCCTGATTTGATTTAATATCAATTAATTTGCAGATATAAACGTAACACAAATTTTTCTTGAATATAAAAAGGAACTTTAACTGATTTTATTTTAATCTAAAAAAAAAAAATGGGGTTAATACCACATTTAATGTGCTAAAACAGGTAATTTCAGGTAAAAGAATTACTCATTGACTGTGCATATGTAAAAGTCCGGGTCGGTGTTAGTGGAAGGTGCTAATTAGCGTAACAATTTTTCCTTGACAGTTTTTCTTTGCCAGTTGCTGACAACAAGCATCGCAGTAGCAACAACGCTGACTGTCTTAACCATAGCAGTTTGTATCCTCCCAGTAGGTTTCTGAAGAGCAGAAGTCAAGCTTGTTGGGGTGTTCCTACTGTCGCCATCTTGGCAGCGTCACACAATCTGTCACTTTGTGGAGCTGAGAGTGGGACTGTGAGCGTAGGGGTGATGATTGGATACCTGCCAATCAAAAGGACACGCCCATAATAATGCAAAGTTTAAAGATCAACTTGACCTTTGAAACCTAAAATGTTTTCTGTGCCAGGCTGTAAACATGTTAAAAAGAACTTCACAGCAGAAATTAACATGGAAGTCTATGAGGATTTTCTCTGTTTTGGCGCCCCTATTGGAGGAGGGGGGAACTGCAATGTGAGGCTTTACTTTTTGCAAACTGAAATTTCTGCTTGCTTCTAGCGCAACAGATCTTGTAAACATAACAGCATGATCACCAAGTAAACAGCCTAAAAGGATCAAAACTGAGGAAGAAAAGACGGATTTGAAGCACAAGAGTGACAAAAGAAGAAATGAAGCTTGTGTAAATCCCGGTGCATCTGAAGGAGAGAGCTTTGCGGGACTGAATTTGGACTGGAAACTGGATGTAGTCCTCCTAGATGGTTCTCTTTTTAAAAACCTTACTAAAAAAGTTCATTTACCGGAAGATAGCAGTTTCCTTTGAATTTTTAATCATGTACGAGATGTCTGCGCTATCCCATGCACGTCGAGTGGGAGTGTTTCTAACTGGGAAAGACAGTAGGGATGGGCAGATTACTGTATTAGTCTAATATAACACGTCTACATGCTTTGATAAAATACAATATTTCAAAAGTGATTTGTCTAAATTTACCAGCCCATTGTTTATTTCACGTGCATGCGTGATGACATGACTTCCTGGGTTTTTTTTTAACATTTGGCTGAACATGGCGGAGCCCAGGGTCACTGATATCACCGAGAAATAAATAGATTGGTAATTTTTATTAATTAAATAAAAAAGATTCAACCTTTTTTTAAAAAAACAAAAAAACAACTCAGCTCTATTATTAAAAACAATAAAATTACCAAAATTGTGTCTTACTCCTTTAATTTCCACATAACTAGATACGTTTTACACACAGTAGAAAGCCTAATTAACAAAACACATTTAATAAAAAACATGCAAAGACTGAAAAGCAAAAAAACAACAGAAAGAAGAAAGACACTTTGAAACTGAGATGACTCACCATCCAACAACCTTCCCTCTTCAGTTCGACACACACAAGTAAACGGTCTCAGCACATCTTCCACTCGCATCTGCACAAAAAGCAAGATGGATTTTAGAAAACAAACATTTAGAGCGGGGACCCTGGTTTTCAAACACCCGATTCAGACTCAGATTTATGCTAAGCTTGATATCAAGCTCAACACGGAAACTTCTATAAAACCTGCAGGACACTGGCCCCCCGAGGACCAGAATTGAAATTATATAACAGAGATACAACCAGACAAATATATGTTGCAAAACTGCCTCATTAGTTAGTGACAACATTCTTGCTACTACTTAAAAAAACACTTTTGGCCTTCAGCTCAAAACAATGTCGTGATTTTAAGAGAATGAATATTTATAGTCGATATTTTTGCTGTAGTTTTAAGATAAGCTACTTGTTGACATGATTTGATGGCTGCGGTTAAAGCTACATATACACGTTGCCCGTTAGATTTGTATTTGGACGGGCTGGTCTGGTTGTAATTTCACTATGTTTTGTCTACATGAAGTTAGTAAAGGAAACAAGTTAATACAGTGAGAAAAACTCTTTCCTTTGATCAAAGTAAATAGGAAAAGTGCAACAGTGTTTTGATACCTTTGAGTTGTAATATCTGCCCCCTTTAAAAGCTTTGTCTATAAAGCGAACTTTCAGGTCTCTCTGAAGCCAGGAGGGGACGGCTGGTGCTTGCTTTGCTTCTTTCATTGGAGGCTTATCTCTTCAAAACAGAAAAAACAAAACAAATGCTGATCAAAATGTTGGACAAATATGAACCAGTAATTTAATTTAATTTAAAACGCTGGTAAATAAACAACGTGAGAATCATATTGCTAGACCTTGGTGTGTGAAAACGTACCGGTCGTGACTTGATTCTGTGTGTTTTCTCTTCCTCTCATCTTGTCCTCCATCTCTTTCAGACGACTTGTGTTTTATCTTGTCGCTGTAGCTACTTTTCTCCTTCTCCTCACATCTTTGTCGCTCTTTTTCTCTCTCTTTCTCCTTTTCTTTGTGGGCTTTACTCAGGCGACCTGTTAGTGGAAAGACGGCATCTTTAGCGCAAGTTTGTTATTTCGTCATATAAGATGTTGACAGAATAAAAGTCTAGGATGTTTTTAAGTTTAGCAATAGCTGAAATTAGCCTCAAGTAATTTTCTAAACACAAATAAAGTCTAGGATAAATAATACTCACTGAGATCTTTGCTGTATTTGTCATATTCTTTTCGCCCGACCAGTTTAATGCCGTACTGGCTGACTGTCACAGTTTTGCCACCAATAGCAAGTTTCACTACCACTCGCGCATTGTCTGGATCGACTCCTTCTATCTGCAACACATAAATCAAAGTTAAAATAAACCATCCAAGTTCTAAAGAAAGACATAAAAGAGGGAAAGGAATGGGCACCGGACAAGCAGATGTACCTTGCCGTAAAGATCTTTATGCGCCCCTGATTGCACCAACACACAACCGCCAGGACCCATCACTAGTTCTTCCTCCTTCTTTTGCTCCTCTCCAGGCTTTGGGGGACGCTGAGGTCTGCCCGGCTCCAGATCCTTTATAGCTGAACGATCTGCGCCGAGGCCCAACCCTTTTGGCCGGAGCTGGTGTTCGATTGGTTTCACATCTCTGTAGCAGAAATAATTCGATCAATAAACAGAGAGGTGGACAAGTACGGGATGTAAAGTAGGCTGGTAGTGGTAGACACAGCTTCTGTATTGTGACTGAGATTAAATAGTGATTTTTATTTAAAAGCTATTTATCTTTCAGCTCTGGACCCCAAACAGTTGAGTATTGATACAGAATGGAAAAAGTTTGCACTCAAAATTACAACAAATTCTGATTTTGTGCTGTTTTAACATTGTTTATATGAGGATACTTCACTTGCAGGCCTTTTTTTTTATTTTTTAAAAGATCTTTTTAGATGGTGCTTCACAGTTCTGTGATGGTTAGCGCTTTTTTCTCACAGCTGGAAGGTTACTTGGCCAGTGGCCTTTCAGTGTGGAGTTTGCATGTTCTCCGTGTGTTAGTGTGGGTTTTCTGTCCAGGTACTCCAGCTTCCTCCCACAGTCCAAAGACATGCATGTTAGTTTGATTAGTCATTCAAAATTGTCCTTAGGAGCGAATCTGTGTGTGACTGATTGTCTGTCTCTCTGTGTTGCCCTGTTACAGACTGGCAACCTGTCCAGGGTGTACCCCGTCTCTCGCCCAATGATTGCTGGGATAGGCTTTAGTTGCCCTTCAGTGGGAAAAGTGGAACAGGTAATGGATGGATGGAAATTCTTTTACCCCTAGCACAGATTTCAGCTTCTTAAGTTTTAAATTAGGACACAAAATAATAAAGCTGAAAATTTAACTTGCTACTTACTGTTTGAAAGTTCGTCCGATGCCTTCCTCTTTGTTCCATCCCATCCCTTTAAGCATGGCAAGCCCATAAGCCTCAACTGGAACACTCTCATAATCAGCCTCTGTTGACTGACAAAAACATTAACTTAAATGATTTGCATAGAAACAAAGATCATGAAACCCACACATGAACACGAACAACATGTTCTGCACTGGCATGTCTGAATGCCCTTATGTATTCTTCTGAGAAACAACAGAAGTGTTTGGGGCATCTGACCGAGAGAAGCAGTTTGTAATGCTGGTCTTACTCAGCCTTTTGGCCCCAGGTTGTCAGACTCAGATGGGCCACTGTAGCTGCAGCCCTGATCTGAGTAGTTCCCCTTCCCTTATACCCGTGTCTACTGAAGGCTTTCCTCTGAGGAGGACTGGGAGCCTTAGACAGAGCAGACCCAATTAAAAAGAGCCAATCTCACGGCTACATCGATGGAGCGTGGATATGGGATGACAGTGAGGAGATGTATGCTTATAAAGACCAGCAGAGAGATATGAGTAGTATTGTCCTCAACTGTGTGGAGAGAACACTGATGCTGGTAAGTACGGGCTGCACAACTAATCGTTAAAAAATCGTGATCTCAATTCACACTTTGATGCAATCTCATTTCCAAATGAAAACGATTTTTTTTAAAAAAAGAAAAAAGACCACGATTTTACCGCATTTTGATCAGGAACATCATCTCCTTAAAACAAGCGCTGCCTTTTTCTCTCAACAAATGAACAGCAGAAAATTATTTTAAGGTTGTGTAGGTAAAAGAAGACAAAAGTGAAATTTACGGTTTTTGTATTTAGTGTCAGCTGTTGCAAAGTTGATGTGCCGGTGATTTGTGCAATAAATGTGTATATTGGGAAAAAAAATCGTGAGAGAATCGTGATCTCAATTCTTGGCAAAAAAAATTGTGATTATCATTCTACCCAGAATTGTGCAGCCATACTGGTAAGTCACTAAATTCTTGCTGGGCTGATAAAGTAATCCGTACCCATACCTGCCACCGTATACACAGAGTTGTTATTCAACTCAGCACTTTCACACACTCCGATTTCAGCAGCCATTCTTACTGTACCAGCCATTTTGTGCTGTCAGGCATTTTTATGACCTCCCTCAACTCCCTGTCTGGTACATTTTATCACGTTTTTTAAAATCACCAGACCATGAAAAGTAGTTATAATTAACTCACAGCCTGAGAGACATTTTATGACTTAATCTCTGTTTTCCAAATGCCTTGTGATTTCAACAAACTATCACGCGATACAAAGTAGAATACAAAATAAAAGGAAAATTATCCATAACGAATACTTGTTATTAATCATCTGTTTACACAGAGAATAATATGCATAACAGGACAATTACGTTCCTTGTGGGGGGGGTTACAGTCCCCAAATAATGGTATTTAAACAAAACTTTGTGCAGAAATGTAAGGAAATAAGTATCAAGATAAGCTCATATTTATTTATTCATCTCCTGCAGTACAGGATCACAGTTTCTTTCCGTATCATCCTAAAATCTCAACCATGACCTCAAACTATGGCTTTAAAATCTATCGGATTAAGCATACATTTAATTTGAAGTTCTACTGGTATATAATGCTCAATTAAAAATTTGATACATTTTATGTCCAAATATTATTCCCTACTTACAGATTCTGGTCGCAGGTCAACTTTTATATGCTCTCCATCCTCGAAACCCTCTGGCACTTGGTTTTGCATCAACAGTGGGATTGACAGGTTGAGGTTTCCGTCTGACTGGGATCCATTTTGCCACTCTTCAAGCTGCCTCCGTGAATCTACAAGAATGAATTAGAAACAACGTGAGACATGAAGATCGCCGCATTTTTCCAGCGAACAGGGGGAAATCTTCTACACACACCTTCAATAAGCTCTTTGACAGCCTGAGACTCCACTGAGTCGTTGTTGTGAGGCCTGTCTTGCGTGTCTCCTTCGTGTCCCGAGCTGTGGCTCACCCGGTCCGGTTTGTACCAGCGGTTCTTCTGTATCAGAGGGATGATGAGCTCTTTCGGTTTCTCGATTGGTTTTGAACTGCAGGCACGGGTGAAATTAAAAGATGTAAAATATCAGTTTCCCACCGTTTTTACTTAACG
The DNA here is from genome assembly GCA_037177515.1 of Pseudomugil tenellus. Taxonomy (NCBI): domain Eukaryota; kingdom Metazoa; phylum Chordata; class Actinopteri; order Atheriniformes; family Pseudomugilidae; genus Pseudomugil; species Pseudomugil tenellus. The sequence continues at coordinate 4,850,137 of JBAMHX010000015.1, forward strand.
TTAATAATGCACAATAATTCAGATGGTTTCTAAAACGCATCATACTTAAATCGTAACCATGACGTTTCCGTCAAACTACCATTGATTAAAAACTAGCATTAGCATTATTAGCTTACCTCTGCAATTGATTTCCATCAATTCCAGTCAAATAATCCCTTTCATCTTTCTTGGAAACGTCGGTATTAGACGGTTTAAATTTGTTAACTGTTTTAGTAAAACCAAACGAGACCGCCGCCGGTTTTTTCCCTCCTAGGTCCTCAGGAGAAACCGATTTAGGTGCACTGGTGTCGTCTTCGTGCGACGCCATCATTGTTTGGAAGCGATTTAAGTGGGAGCAATGCATTGTGGGAGTCGTGGTTTATTTTAGTCCCAAACGAATGCTTTCAGTTGTTGTAAAAAATACGTTTCCCATAATGCCTTAGAGAAAACCAGAATAAGACCGTCTGAAGAGTTTGTCAATTGGTGTTTTGCACATGAAACTTATAAATTACAGGGAAGAGTGCGAAATTGAATAATATAGTTACAGTTAGTAATATCCAAAACAATAAAATTGTTCAGTTTAAAAGTCAGTAACATTATAGTAAGGCTGAGATTACTCATATTGTCACCACACCTGCCCTTTACATGTATAAAGACTGATTTTAGCTAATGTGCCTTAATTTAACTGACAATTTTGGAAACTTATAAAATGCTAGTTTAACATTGGTTGATGAAAAACCTCTGTACAAATTACACTGTCAGAAAAAAAGACAATAACTGGTTTACAACTGGTTCTCAGCATATGGTTCTCACGCCTTTAAACCGTGAATGCTGAAGGTAATGTTGCTGATGCAGGTAGCGAGTGCTTAGGGGCGTTACTTTTAACTCTTTTATTTCCCTCCCCTTTGTCCTCCTGAACTTCTAAAGACAACCTTCCTCTTTCGCCATTCACCATCGTTTCCTCCCGCATTAAGTTTAGTTAAACTGGACTTTTATTCAGGAAACCCCCGAAGCTTGCTCTGTTTCCTCCTGCGATGTTTTGGGTCCTGGGACCAATGACACCTTAGCTCGGTCACATCGATGACAACGGCATATGTGTTTTTGTTGATTGGATTGTTTTACCGACCAAATTGCATCAGTATCTCTGCGATCCCACAAAGAGACCAGGAGAAAATGATCTGATGCGGGAAAAGGCGAGCATGGAGGTAAGAAATAATCTGCTTAATGTTCAAACCAAAGTTGAAATGGCACGGTCACTCTCATCTTTTTGGTGCAGCATCTGCTGGAAATTAAGAGCGGCCGCCGTCAATTTGTCCGATAGTGTCTCTGTATGTGAGCGTGTGCATGTGTGTGTGTGTGTTATTTCCCCTCTCTCCCCCTCTCTCTCCTCTCACTCTCCACAAGATCACCACAGCTCTCAGAGCATCACTAGTGTCCAAATATCCCGTCAGCCGCGCGCATCGTGTCTGACTTTCTCCGGGATCTGGCTGCGGTGAAAGCGTCTCCTGATAGCTGCATTCCCACATTTATCAGGCTCTGCCTGGCTGCATGCTGCTTCTTTAACCGAGCAACTCCTATTTTATTAAAGTGCTGGCTTATTGTTTAACCTCAGCCGGGTCAATGTATATAGACGCGTTCAAGCGGATCCTCTTTGAAAGGCTGAACTGCTTGAAGAGGATGTGTGTGTGTCAGCGGCAGGGCAGGTCAGTAGGCTATTTTTCCCTAAATATGAGAAATCTGAGAATCTGTTGTGTGTAATACGAGTATGTGTGTGTTTGCCAGAGAGAGAGAGAGAGCGCGATAGGGAGGGTGACAGTACAGTTTGTGTGCATGTAAACTATGAGTGAAGAAGGTGGAGGTTACCCGTATCAGACACTTCTGGGATGAGTGTAATTTCTAACTAATGAAGTTTTTCTTTAACAGCTGTGTGTGGGGTTGTGTTACTCCCGAAGCCATGAATAAATTTTGAAAGTTTTTGGAGCTTTTCCCTCCAAATCCAATCTCCTGTTTAAGAAATTGCCTTAATGAAACATCTTGTTTACGACACCTGCACCCATTTTGCAGTTTAATAGACTTCACAGTCAGGTGTGTGTGTGCATGCCTATGCTTGGGAGCGTGCACAATTGCCTTGCGGCACTGTGTGTAAGTGTGACTGTGCCAGTGTTCTGTTTGTTTATAGGGTGTGTCCTATTTGGAAAAGAGGAGCTTGTTTAGGAGTGATGGATGCTGGAGCCAAGTTTCTCTGGATTTGGAGAACACTGAAGGTGATGCTGTAAATGGGATTTGTTAATTGGTTGGAAAAGGAGATGCATGTGGTTGTGAATTGTCAACACATGGTCTCTGATTTTTCACATTCAGCTTTGACATTTAATCGGTTTGGTGCCATCCATCATGTCAGGAGCTGTTTTACACTATAAGTAAGAACACTTTTGAGACAAGTTTGAGCCACTCAGAAGTGGAAATGCATGTTGGCCTGCAAGCACAACTCCTCGTTCACTGCTAACAAGAGGGGAGGATAAAAAGAGGCGCATTTCCCCTCTGTCGTAGTAATCCATATCATCTGGGAGTTGTTGATTGTCTAATTATGTACCTCCTGCGTCCTTTCCGTATCATGAATATTCATGCACCTGTTTAAAGGTAAGGCGTGTGTGTGTGTGTGTAAGGTAGTTTACCCTTGACAGTGCAGGGCTACGCAGGCACATTCTCCCATCTGTGGTCCAAACCTTTGCTCCCAGCTTCTGCATTTGAATTCTGCAGTTGTAGCCTGCTCTATTCTTAGTTCTTAACACTTGGTGTGCAGTCTGATGGAATATCAACAACAACAAGCATGCCCATACCACAACTACGGCTGCAGTTCATGCACATTTACAGATTCAGTTGAAGTTAACTGGGCTCTGCATGTGAAGTGGTTCACTCTGACTTGGGTGACAAATCAATAAGTAATCAATTATGCTGTACGAGTTACAATTTACTAACTACCATATTTGAAATGTCAAGAAGGCAATGAATGTATCCTTGAGTCAGATCTGAATTGGACAACAGGGATCAATATCAGGTGGTGAGGGAGGCAGCAGGAGCAGGCGAGGGTCACCTTCACCCATCCCTATTGAATCAGCAGTATCTCTCTTTCCCTACACACACACTTGAGGGCTGACACGCACACTTGAAGGCCTGCTTAGGTTACCAAACTAAAACCTCTCAAAAATGCTCATTACAGAGAAGCCAGCCTTCTCTCCATCCACCTCTGAATTATTCATTTTGTTATTATCATTTCTCCTGTTCTTTCATACGGTTACTGCACGCTTTTCCTCTCAGTTTACTGTATCGTCTTTTAATTTTTCCAAATTTCTTCCTGCTTGTCGCTATCTGCCTCTCTTATCCATCAGATTGTTAAAGGAGCAGACCTGCTCTGTTTAATTAAACTGCTCCGTCTTCCTGATGAGAGCTAATCTGGGATCACAGTGAGGGGGGTGATGGATTCAGAAGAGGAAGACCTGTTGTCACAGTGGTGTTCCTCAGGAAGAGCAGAGTGTGCACAACATTTCGCACCCCAATAATGTGCCCCCTGCCTTGACCTTGATCCCAAGACTCTAAATATATGTTTCCCTCAAGGGGGAAGCATCCGTGAACTGGTGTTTTCCTGCCAGGTGTGTTTGTGTTTGTATTTATCTGCATGTTTTTTTTCTTGCAAATAGTTAATATAATCTCACACTGGAATAAAATTTACATTTAAAAGGACACACGATTGTACGTTTCTGTGTTCTTATCAGCTTGTTGTATGGAGCCTTTATTAAGTGACAGAGGGAGAATAATTTATTTATTTATTTAGCGTTTCTCAGCCGACAAGCATTTAATCTTTTATTTCTAAATCTGCCACTGCTATCTGCTCTGTGTTGAGCAATCCCGTGCCCTAGATTTGAAAGTGAGTGAGCATCAGGGAGGTTTTAGTACACCCCATGTTGTTTGCACGATCTGGTGTAAATGTTTAGTGTCAGAGGGAGGGGTCGTGGCGTGGATGTGAGATGTCAACGTGCTTCATGTCAGGAGGATTCTCTTATGTTTTCTGTCAATCTGCTGCTCTATCGGCGTGTTATTAATATTACTGCATAAATTTAAGGTCACTTGTTATTTAAGATGCTTTACTTGACCCTCAACACCTCCCTGGGAGGATGCTGCAGGATTAGAAGCAGCGTGCTTCTTCTTATGGAGAAAAGAAGAACTGTGTTTGATGTGCTTGGTGGGTTTTTATTCAATGATTTAACTGTAATTCACTTTATTAAAAGAATAAGTAAATTGGAATTAAGACAGATCTCAGATAGATCCCCATAATTGTTGTTTATTGTAAGTTTCAATTTTCAATAAAGGGTTATAAGCAAAAAATTTGAGGAGCAGTGTATAACCGAATCAAATATAATTATTCTCTTATGAGTCTTTAATATATACTTGCTGTAGGACCACAAATATATCTCAGCTACCTTATTTGTGCCACCATTTTCACTATGGTGTCTCTGAATGGACAAAAACTCCAGTACGATGCTGGAAAAAAAACTAAATGAAATGGGATTCCCATCCATGTTGTAGTTCGTAGATGGACAGATAGGGTCCATTTGGCAAATCACCGCCGCTAACCACTTACAACCTGCTATTCCCACCTTTACCACTAGATGTCAGATATTCAAACAAACTGTACCTTTAATGTGTTGGAGTGGTTGTAAATTGATAAGGAGTTATTTTGATTGTATTTGGAGAGAAATATTTAGAAAATAAAACTAAATTTAACAACAGAAGTGATCAGGTTTTTCATTAAAGACTAATAATAGATGGATTCTGCTGGTCCTAAAATAGTTTTTCTCCCTGAAATGCAAATTTGTGTCATGAAATGTCTCTTTTGCAAATGTGTTTAATAAAATATAAATTAGTTTTAAAAATGTAAATGTGTTTTGTACTTCTCAGCCACCATACCAGTGCACTGAAGGTGCAGTCTGACATTATACAAAAGCTGACTATTTCTAATTTTTTTGTGCAATTTTGCATCTCTATTTGTATTTTGTAAGAAAATATTAAAATAAACACACTTGGAAAGTGCAGACCTCCACCAAGCCACACAGCTTATTGTTACTTACACTCCAAAATATGATCCGGATCACCTCCAAATTTTAATAATTTGTTCATGATCCCAGAATGGAGATGTCGTAAAAGTTTTATAAGAATCCGTTGATAACTTTTTGAGTTATATTACAAACAAACAAACAAACCAACGCTGGTACAAACATTATCTCCTTGGCGGAGGTAAAAACTATGCTAAATGTTTCACGTCCTTGTGGGAAGATAAACGTTGAGTCATTAGTACAGGAGAGACTTGTAGTATTTTTTACCATCTTTTAAAGTGGTCTTGATTAACTCATTAACCCGTACTGCCAGCGTTTTGGAGTATTTTGACTCATATTAAGCTCGAAGACCACAGAAACACAGAAGCTACCAAACAAATAAGTAGAGTAATCTCTTTCACCAAGTTTGTTTCTATCCTTTTCTGTTCTTCAATAATTTTCAGGGGAACACATAAAAAATGCTGCTTTTGACCAAAAAAAACTAAGAAATTAACGTTTTGTGCAACAAGCAACTTTGAGTGAAAAAGTGACATTGATGCCAATATTTTTTACTTTAGTGACACCTTGAACATCTGGACAGTGGTTTAGTTCTTTGAAACAAAGAAACAAAAAAAAAAAAAAAAGCACAGAAAAAGGTTTTGGTCTCTCCTCTTCCTTCATCCACCGCTTCTTCCCCCTCTCCCTCCCTTCCTCTCACAGCCAAATCTTATGTGTGTGTGTTCTCTTGTGATATTGTGAATCAGAGTATTTCTGATTAGTTTTTAGTTTTTAATTATTGCGTAATTTTAAGGATATATACTTTTTAAACCTATTCATAGAAATTTTGGCAGCATAATCTTAGTTTTATGTTATGTGGGAAATACAAGCCATGTAACTGGAATGTAGATAACTGTGGTGTGATGTCATTTGTAGCGAACATACTACTATGTTGTTTTATTCATAGTTCTAACTTCCGTCATGTACTTGGTCTCTGGGTTCATGTGCATCTGTGGAGGAGGTTCTGTTGCTTGATGTTGATACCGTAGGCAACCATTCATCTGATGAGTCAGGATCAGGAAGAACAGGACGAGTCTGGCTGCATAGATGAATGCCTGGCGACATGATCCGTGTGGTACTCACAAGCCGACCCACTTTAATCATTTCCACAAAAGTTCAGCCTGTCGTTCTGTCACCTGGTCGATCGTGACATTTTCCATCCCCGAACGTCAGTGACATGTACTTTGTTGTAACATCAACTGCCTGAATTGATTAAATTTTGAACACTTTGTCTCTCTTTCACCAAATACTAAAGCTTGATTTTCACCAAGGAGCTCCATCAGAGTGTCCCGCAGCCCCTCCCGTTAAAAAGCACGAAAAAAAACAAAACATATTCTGAAGTTTTCATTCTTTTCTGTCTTCTTTAGAATTTGGCTGCTTTTTCACTCATTTCCAATTCAGGTCTTATATTTGAAGATTTTTTAGAAGAACTTCTAAAAGAACTTCTGTGTGGTGTGTGCATGTGTCTTTGTAAGTTTTTATTTTTAACCCCAACCTACAAACTCCCAAAGCATTAAAAAATGCTCCTAACTCATGAATCAGTGTTGTGTCAACAAATCTTAGCCAAAAACCAGTTTGAGACTTGTTTACATGACAACATAACTACACAAAATGCTAAACGTTTCCCTAGTTATATTAAAAGAATAAAACAAAACATTTGCACAATACTAGAATGAAATCTGTGTTGGGAAAATGCAAGTTTGCCAGAAACTCAACTCAACTCAACTCAACTCAACTCAACTCAACTCAACTCAACTCAACTCAACTCAACTCAACTCAACTCA
>JBAMHX010000015.1:4870609-4886808 GCA_037177515.1 Pseudomugil tenellus
TGGCTGATTGGAAATTAAGTGTTAATGAGCAGTTGGGCAGGTGTACCTAATAAAGTGGCCGGTGAGTGTATGTGTGTTGTTTGCTTGCATGCCTGTGTGTGAATGTGGTCTTAACCTTGTCGTGGGAGTGTGGAGTTGTTGCTAATCTCTCCTTTAGTCCAGGAAGTAGGTCATATGGCATAGCCTGGCCACTGCGCCACACAGCAAACTCGCTGACAGAACAAAGAACAGTTCAAAACTCACAAGATGCTGCAAGAGAGCTTCTTCTCTCAGGACATCACATTAAAGTGTAATTGCAATTTTAGCCAGTTTAAGCTTTCTCATTACTCAGCCAAGCATCTAGGCAGGTGGCGGTTCAGGGACTGTGCTGCCCAAATTAACATTGGTGCCGTCAGGTCTTTGTAATCAGAATGAGATGGACTTCCTCCCATCTCTGGGTGCTTTCATTTAGTAAGAATGACAACAAGGCAGGCTCACTCAGTCCCTGGGTGTGTAATCCCCTGATCTCCTAAAGATGACACAGTAAGATGCTGTTGTTCTAATGCTGATAACGCCACACACATGCTAGCCTGATCCTGGGGCGGCACCTGAAACCATCACTTCTCGCTTCAGACTGTGGAAGATTTTTTTTCCCGTCTTTTTGTCAGCTTATTGTTTTTCCCAAAGGAGGCAGCTGTGTTTAACAGGAACATAAAGCTGAGGAGTTTTATCAGTGGCTCATTGTGGCCCCCTTCAGGACCATAAGTAGGTTCTTCCTGCTCTCTTTCTTGACTCTGTCCTATTTCTTGCCATTCTGTACATTATTCGAGCTTTGAATGACTTAATATTATGAAAAATCAGCTTTGGTTGAAGTTATTAGAATAGTTTTGTCTGAGAGGAAGCAAACTGTTTAAAGCAAGGCATTGTAGCTTTATCTGTTTTTAATGGTTCATTTAAATGTTAGTTCTTTCTGTGAAAATGTGGCTTTGTAGCTCTGTGCTATTTAGAGTGTGTTTTAATCCTCCAATCCTTTTGATGAGACAATGTTCTGTGATAGTGAAGTTGGCACTGATGCAAGAAATAACATTACAAAGGCTCTGTTGAGAGGGCAGTGCATAAAAATGGAAATGAATGAGAGAATGAAGTAAAGGCAGGGTATCGTATCAATAATCTAAAGGGAAGGAATTAAATTAAAAGCAAATGCCTATCAGTGCCAAAGCGGAGGAGGGGATGACTGCTGTCTAATGGACTTGTGTGCTAATACTGAAGCAGACAGGATGCATGTAGTCCTGGAAAGCAGGTACACGTGTCAATGATCAACATTATTCTCTTTAATTGCTACTTTTACAGCAAACTATTTTATCTAAGCAACCTTTTTACTTTAAAAGGATGGAAATTACCTCTTTTTGTCTCATCATTTTATATTATTTTGGTCCGTGAATAGGGTTTGCTCATCTCACATTAACCTCTTTAACTTTCCCATCCTTTTTTTGTACAATCCCACTTTACGTTGGTCATTGTGTCCTTGGATGATTAAAAGCCAAAGTCATGGTTTCAAAGCTTGCTGCGTCTCCATCTCCATAAAAGACTGCTAATTGTCTTCATGTTGAGTCATAGATAAGAAACATCATCATTTAGTTATTGTAATATGCTAGCTCCAGCATGTCTGTGCCCTTTTCAGCTGTAGGATTCATTGTTTGCTGTTTGTGTGCAGTGAACTTGACAGACAGCTCTCTCTAGGTGTTGATACAGAGTTGTGTGTAATTACCTCTTCAATCCTTCCCTCACCCATGTACCAGGGGATCAGTGTGCTGCGCCTACAGGGACAGGCAGGGAAGAAGAAGATGTCAATAATCCATTCTGTCTCCCCGCTGACATGTCATATATATCTCCAAGGAGGGAGTATAGATAATGAATCCCTGCCTCGTTCCGTATCAGCTGGAGAGATACTGTGTGTCCTGAGGGGAGAAGAAGAATTACACACATGCCAGATGCCATCAGGAGATTTGTTAGCGGACCTTTAATTAGGCACAGAAACTTCTCATTTTTTGTAAGATTGTACAAATTTAAAGTGCATGCGCACAAGGCGGGATGATGTTTATATTGTTTTTTTTTAGAGTAGAGATGCAAGTGCTTAGATGCAGTTAAAAGCAGCAGGAAACATTGGGTCAAACTACACGGAAACATTTCCATACCCATTCATCTTAAAGCAGACTCAGGCAGACTTCATAAGAACATGCAGACACATATATTCAATAGAAGGAGTTAGCCCAACACACATTACAACTGCAGGGTTTATTACTGGCATAGAACCAGGGGGCAGAGATCCAAAGCTGATTGGGGCACAGTCTGTACAGTAAATACACTTTCTGCTGCGAAAAGAAGAGGTCAGGGTGATGGAGGGGCTGTCTGATGTTCAGTGTTGACCCCTTTGTGTCTGTGTATACATGTGTGGGTTTACTGCAGTGTGTGTGAATCCTCATTTTGGTCCTGCTTGTGTCATTGTGGCTGGGAGAACTGCTCCCAGGACAGTGGTGCATTAATCACGGGTTTTATAGGGTAGTTGGGTGTGACTTCTTCCTGCTGGCCCCACGCACAGACGTCACATGTGGTCCTCTAGGAGAAGGACAAAGATTTGTCTCTATGCTGGGTTTGGTGTGATTTTGTCTGGGGAAAGAAATGACTTGTCCAAGGTCAGAATGAGCGCTTATCACTCCTATTTGCAAATTAGAATTGCCCCACCTGCTAAATGACAACCATTAAAATGTGATATATTTTACACCACATGCCTGTACTAGCATGCAACTGCATGAAGACGTGAAGTCTGGGTTGAAATAAAGCAAATACAGTGATCATCTGATGATGGAGGATGCTTTTGTGTTGCGATTTGGATTCACAGATTTCTTCCTGGCCAAGGTCAAGTTAAATCAATTATGATGACAGACCATTGATCATCTGAGTGCTCCACCTTTGCAATGGTGATATAATGACTTTAAGACTTTCTCAGTGCCTCATTAATGTTTAATTTATTGATCTGTTCATAGTAAACAGCCCATGGTAAGCGCTTGTTAATGTCACAGTTAAGGGGAGATTTTGGTTTGAATGTTTCTACTTCGGATTCTGCTAGAAGCATGAATGTTGCACCTATTAATTAATATAATAGATTTTAGTCTTTTTTCCAATTTTGTTTCCATGTTTTAAGTAATTTGTGCTATGTCCATAGAAATGACTTTATTGCTCACTTTAATGCAATGCACATTAATACAAACCTTGACTATTTATTATCTGCTGACCTGCAGCTGTTTAGACACAACTCGGATCGGTGACACCTTTACCTCTTAACTGATATACCACCTATAAGTGAAAAGCATGTGATATATGTAGTCTCATCACTCTTAAATATTGCATAATGTCTTCCACCCCAGGTACAACCAGACAGCCCAGAGACGGAGAAATCTCAGGGGTAGACTACAACTTTGTCTCCATTGAGGAATTCTTCTCTTTGGAGGAGTCGGGGGCGCTGCTTGAGAGTGGGAAGTTTAAAGGTGAGGTTGAATTATAGTGGAGTGTTTCTGGATGTTTTAGTGTAACAAGGTTCTCTTAAAACAATGCTGGAGGAAGATCCTAGCATTTGTACTTAGAAGACAGCATTTAAAGTTTGCTTTTTCTCTTCATCATTTATTCAAACCTTATTTCACTAAATTATTAATTACAACTGATTGGAAACACTTGAGGTTATAAATTGCTTTAAAAATAAAAGCTTTACAGGAATGCTGACATTGGTGGGAATGTTATTTTGACTATGTGTGACTATGAGTTATTAATGTTTGATCACCACATATTGACATTGTCACTTACTGATAGCTTAAAGCGTTCCATAAGATGGATCAAAATACAAGTTGCTTGACTTTAATTTGTTTTGATATTGGAATGATGTTGTTGAGCGCCATCATTAATGAAGACACTGGGTATTGGGAAAGTTATTAAGCTCTGAGAGGTTACATAGCAAAAGAGGATTACTTAGTTTGATGCAGAAAAATGAAGGGTGTAATTACACATCCACCTGAAGCCATGTGGCTAATCCTTGAAGCTGAACTGAATGACTTGTGTCAACAGCATCAGAAAGTATCTTAAGGTATGTGAAATCATCAGTTCAAATTGGTCTGGATTTATATCGTGCCTTTTTTAGGTCAGATAGGTTCTACGAAGCACAAAAATTTATTCATGATAGTGGCTGTATGAAACACAACATTCCCGCTTTTAACACATCTTTAGGAAATAGACTAACCAACTGTACCTTCAGGAGTAGGCTAATGTAGTTATTTGGTACCTTTAGATAGACTGACTTAAAAAGTGCAGTTTTTACCTTATAAAGACCAGCCAGCCCCCCCAAAGGTTTGATACTGATCCTTATAAAGTACAAATTGCATTGTGGAGGGCTCAACAGCAGTGCATTGGGGGTTTTACCCTAGTGACAGCCTTTGTACCCCTAAAGGTACAATATTTTCAGAGAATTTAGAATTTTATAGCATATTGGAAGTCATGGTCATGTAATAACAAACCAATTTTTATGTTGTTACAAGCACCACTAGTTTTCTTTTGTAGCACATAAAAACCTTTAGTACAAAAAATGCATAGGGAACTATTATATATTCGTATTCAAGATACATGCAGCATTTGTATAAAACATATTGATGCTTCTAAGTTAAATAAATAAATTACTTAATTTAGAAGAGTTTGGAGTCATATTTATCATTAGTACTACAGACTGTCTAGTTCAATGCATCTAAAATTTATGCTAAGCTAGGCTAAATGTTTCCTTGCTTTAGTTTAATAACGTATAGCACGTAGCATATTTAAAAAAAAATCAGAATGTAACAAAAAGGTTAAAAGATTTTTTACAGACTTTTTCTTCATTTTAATCTTTAAACGGTTAACAATGGAGCACGAAGTAGCTGTTTGAAGCAAAGAAAAACATGATAGACACAATGATAGACAGAAAGTCAATTGAAAAGCCAATTCTTGATGTATATTAAAGACATCAGGTCTTAGCTCGCATCTTCCTCCTCCTTTAAGGGTCAAACCGCTACCTCTGATTAAAAAGCCTCCATGCATTAGCATCCATAATTTATAAGAGTTTAATGGGAGCAATAAATGTCATCCTCACCTGCCGTACATCTGACATTGACGGACACATTGATATCAGTATCAGCAGTATCAGCATCACTGTGCATGCAGTAGCCTGCAGAAAACTGCAGTAAATGGTGACTGCTGGTGACCTTGCTGTTGAGTTCACTAATCTAATGTTTCCTCTCACCCATTTGGATCTCCATAAAGCAAATGGGAGAGAGGTGGGGGTAATTTCATTTTTTAGAAGCTGGAGCAGATGGCTTGAACAAAAACAGCATGTGATCTCAGGGGATGCATAATGTGTATATGAACATGAGTAGTATTATCCTACATGTGTACATAATTGCATGAACCTAATCTGCTCCTGAATATCACTTTTTTGTTGTGTCATGCGACAAATCAGATTGAAACTAATAAAATATTGGTGCAGACTTAACGCTGTTTCTGAGCCTTAAATTAATAGAAGTGGATTTGATTTACACTACCGGTTGTAATTTTCCCTCATGATGTGGTCAATCACAACATATTTGTTCCAAATCAAAATCTTGTTCTTTGTATTTATTTGATATTTTCTTCTGTATTGTTTAAGACAAGACTTTAAATTTCTGCCCTGTTTTGTCCTAGGGAATTACTATGGTACACCTAGGCCTGTTCACGTAAGTGCAGAGAGCCCCCCCATTACCTACCAGGAACACCGCAACCTTCTCAGAAACTTCCGCACACGCAGCAAATCACTCACCAACCTGGAGAAGGCTGCAGATGAAGGCATAAACAGCGAAGAAGACTTAGGCCTGTCAGGCAAGTGTTGTTACGTCAAATGGTGGCTGTTGTGTTCGACGAAGAAAATAGTGCAAAACAGGACGAATGGCCATGTTCTGGATCCTTTTAAAAGCTGAAGTTATGAAAATAAAATAAAACTCATCAAAGAACATATTGTATCAGCTAAATCCTGCACAGTATCTGCTGTTTATCTATAGCTTTAGTCTGTGATCCCCAAATTAATCAATCATTTGCACAATTAGTATGCTGTAAACTCTCAGTGGGTCTGTGGCCTCATTGATTGCTGGATCACCCCCAAAGGAAGGTCACTCTCACGCAAACAGATAGACAAACAGGAAGGTGAGTGATGAAACAGTTTTGTGACTGAAAGTCCGACATTTTTAGTCATTAACTTTTCCTAATGCTGAAATTCAATAATTATTATTTTTTCTGTCATTAAGCAATCTTATGTATTCAAGATGTGATGGAAATAGAGGGTCTAAAAGATGTTTCAGTCATCAGTAAAAGGAAAGATATTGTAAAACCATCAAATAAAATGGCGTCCTGCTTCACTGAAAAGATTCCTACTATCAGTAACAACCCTTACTAACCTAGCCCAGGTTGAAAACTAGCAGCCGGCCGCACTGCTTCTGCCATTTCCTCCATGACAAAATCTTGATTAGTATGGCTTTAGTGGAACTGCTCTCCAACAGCTTGTCAGATCCACTGGTCAATCCTCAATCCTTGTACTGCTGGACCTTTCTGCAGCCTTTGACATAGTCAGCCACCAGATCCTCCTCTCAATCTCACATTCTGCCTCACAGGTAGGTCCCTCAGAGTATCCTGGCGAGTGGGGGTGTCCAGATAACGTTGGGTTGAAAATAGGGGTGTCTCACTATCCAGTGCTTGGTCCGCTTTTCTTTTCACCACACCTCCTCGCTAGGTCCAGTCATTGACTCTCATGGCATCTCCTTTCCCTGCTATGCAGAAGCCACTCAGCTTTTCTTCTACTTCCCACCTGACGGCACCTCCGTCTCAAGGAGAATATCAGCATGTCTTCCTGATATTGCCACATGGATGAAGGATTGCCCCCTTCATCTGAATCTATCCAAGACCAAGCTTCTTCTCTGTTCAGCCAATCACACTTTACCCCTGCAAATAAACGTTATTCTATCACACTTGTTCCTACATTTCCTACCAGGAATCATGATGATGTTATGGTTGGCAACCAGCTGACCTTTATATTTCATGCTGCTAATCTGTTTTCTACAACATCAGAAGGATCATACCCCACCTGACAGAAGACACACCACAGCTTTTGGTTTAAACCAGGGGTAGGCAACATCAGTCTTCGACTGCGACCATCCTGCAAAGGTTGAGCGTTTCACTGCTGCATCACACCTGATTGAAATCAGTTTGATTTCTGGCTCTCCACAGATTTTCTAAGTAAGTCTGATGTGTGTCAGGTGTGTTGCAACAGGGAAACTCACAACCCTTGTTGGACTCTAGACCTGGATTTGTTTTTTTTCAGCTTTTTTTTATATTAAAAGGGGTCTCAAGCCAAGAAAGACCTTTTAATAAAATGTTTTTCCATTAAAAGCATTCTTTAGAAGAAAGAAAAACATGAAAAAAAGTAAAAGTTTGAGATACTTGCTTTGTTTCTACTGTCTTTAACAGGTATTGTGTCGTGTTAACATAAACCCCCCCCCCCTCCCCCCTATAATTCATTCTTTCTACAAAATCTTCTAGCTCATGTAATTCTTGAGCAGTCTTTCATGCATTGCTTTTTTTTTTAGTTCAAACCAGGTCCCATCCATCCATTCATTTTTTATACCACTTAATCCATTTGAGGGTCACGGGGGTGGAGCTGGAGCCTATCACAGCTATTAGCAGGCAGGAGGCAGGGTACAGGTCAGGTCGGGATGGACAAGTCGCCAGTCCATCCCACACCCAACATATGGAGACAAACAACCATTCAGACTCAAACTTACTCCCTGCTTCCTGATGACCTTCTGTTCTGGGTTGCATTTTAGACTGTGGAAGGCTTTCCAGCATACCCCTCAGGCAGTATTATCTAGTTTTTCTTAAAAATGATAATAAATAAGTTGTTGGCAAAACAATATAATCTTGTCTAAAATTGCATAAGTGTCACATTTCCAAAGTTATAAATAGCAACTTGAAGGGTAATTTAACGGCATGAATTTAATAAAACATCCAAAACTATGTTCTCATTAATCTGCATCTCATAAACATAAGAGTCTGTTTGGTTTTGGTTTACTACTGTAGTTTACTACAGTAGTCTAGAAGGAAGTAACTAAAAATCCACCTTTTTGCCATTGTTACAACAAAATCTGTGACCCAGCAGAATATGTTGTCTCAGTTTGTCTCACTGCATTGAATTAACCATCTCTTCCATTACGATATTAGACATTAGGAGGAAAGGCAAGGGGCTTCAACAGATCACCATATCTTAAAGCAGATACAAATAAAATAAAATAAATGCAAATGCCATAACAATAAACCTGCATTTAAATGGACTACTTCAATAAGAGGCCCGAGACAGGAGGAGCTGGGCAGGAGATGCATAAGAGATTAAATTGTTAGGTAAAGGAAGGAAAGCTGAAACATGGGCTACTGGTTTTGGCAGGTGGGGAGGCTGAGTGAAGGCAGGAAGCCAGTGCTGCAGAAGATAAGGGTGAGGCAATCAGGGGGTGGGGGGGAAGCAGACAGGCACACATCCAGATAGTTAGCGATGTGCTCTAAACAGTAAGGCAATAGTAAAATAGTTAACGATTAGGCAGCAGAGAGCCAGAACTGGAAGGGGTGAATGCAGGACTGAAGCAGAATGTGCAGAAGTGAGAGTCATACAACACCCTGACCTCTGCTGAGTCATCTTTTGAAGTGTTGCTGTGTGGGTGGATGGGTCAGCAGTACTTGTCATGTGGAGCAGTACTCATGGTGCCCAGTGTTCATGGTCTCCCAGATCCATGCAGAAACTTCAAGCTGAAGGACAGCTACAAGGACAGTTAAGGGGAGAAAAAGCTGCTTATTTTTCTAACACTGTAGTAGTATGACATGCATGGTCACATACTCCTCCTTAGAGGGAGGACCAAGATGACAGAGATGCTGAAGTTTGTTTTTTTGTTTTTTTTGACAACCAACAATGGAACTGTCAGTGTCAGCTCAGTATGTTGCAAAGAAACTTTGGCTTCTGCATGTATTGAACATGTCACTATTCTCTTTTCTTTTTGGCTATCTTTCCTCTCTATCATTACAGGAGGCTCTGCAGGTGTCAGCAGCAGCATCCCACTTAGCCACCATTCCCCTGGTCGGCCCCGGGCATCCAGTAGTGGAGGTGATGGTCACGCCATTGAGAACGGGATTATTTGTGGCAGAATTGGTGCGAGAATTAGAGGGGTGATGCCTGATCACTGGGAGCAGGCCTTCAGTGACCCAGGAGAAACCCTATACATAGAGTGAGTCTCTACCTGTTGAAGTGATAATTCAATATTTTGAGTGTGTTTATTCCATGTTTTTAAAGAGGAGTAGTATGCCTTTTTCTATCTACCATCAAGCTATAACAATCAGGAGATGGTTGGTTTAATTAGCATTAGGTCTAGAAGAGAGCAACAAACGGCCAGAATAAAGTCTGTAAACCAAGATCTAGCCTGGCTTTGTTTTATATTAAGGAATAGTTATAGACACTTTACATTACAGTCATTTAACAGACACTTTTCTCCAAAGCGACTTACATCTGAGAATAAGAACAACACAAGCACTTAATCAAACAGTAGAGGACATCATAGAGAAGTGCAGTCGAACTGTTGTAGTCTAGTTGGGCACAGGTGTTGCCTTCAAGTGCTAGGGGCAATGAATTGTTTTTTTTTTTTTTCTAAAGCTCACTGAATTTTAAAAAGTATATTTAATTTAATTTCTTCCAAAACTGAAAAATAATAATTACAAGTTGTTACAAACCCTGTTGCCTGTAAGATGAGAAGTCAAAATATTTGTCTCATGCAAAATATTGCTTTGCTGATATTCTGTTCAACCGAACAATTTTTTTAGGCAATCTGGTTGAAAAACTGTCTCCCACATGCAGTGAACTGTAATGTGATAAATTAAGATTGAGATCCATTGAAGGAAATGATTACACAGTAAATTACTAAAGGATAAAGTTTTTATTATTATTAATCAAAGACTCCCAAATAACTACCTCTATTCCTAACAACATGCTCTAAGCACAACTGGGATGGTGTGCAGACTTGCATTAAGTGTTCACTGAAGCATAGACATAGATTTCTGAGAGAGACACAGAGGGTGCATCCCCCACTCAATAATAATCGCACATGCCTGACTCTGCCAGCTAAACGAGAATAAAGCAGAGAACTTAAATTACACACACTCTGTTGTGATCTTGATTAGCAGAAGCATAGCATTCCTCCTCTTCTTTGGTGCCTTGTGCATGCAGACAGGTTAATAACCATGGACCCTCTGGCTGATCCAACGAAGCATCGGCTGAGCCACAAAGGAAAAGAGGGAGGTTCCATATTAGGACATTTTTGTCTCTTAAAAAGTCTCAAAATCAAGTAAGTTGTTAGCCATTAGGTGATGTATTTCCAGTTTAGACTTCGATTTTTTTATTAGTTTGCTAGTTAATCTTAGGGTAGCGTTGATGTAATAGTTGGTCGTGCATTTTAGTCTTGTATAGATGCTTTGGCCTCATTAACTATGTGAGAAGGACCGAAATGGTAGCGGTTAATGGGTATGAGGAGGCAGAAGGTTCAGAATGTGTTTGTGTATATGAGTGAACACAGTCTGTTTTCTACAAGTCAGTAAATATGAACCATGTTTAAATGATGTTCAATGAGATGATGATACGACCCAAGTAATGTCTATCAATGCTGCTTATATATAATTCTGACCCACCTGACCCATTATTATGTATATTTTATAGTAGCATACACAACTCTTGATCCTGGCCTCAGAGCTTGCTGTATTTTTTAAGGTGCAGCAATGAGGTTTTTTGAAACTTTCTATGTGTCTTTAGACACTGGCTTATCATTCACTTCCATCCATTCTCTGTACATGACTCCTTTTTCTTATGTCACTGCACTCTTAACTTGCAATAATTTTTTTTTAAAAAATGTACTCAACTCAGGAGATAAACCAATGTTTTCTCCGCTAAAGTGAGATGATAGCTAAAAAATGATGAAGTGTTGGGTTTTTAAACTGTTGAGCAGATGAAAAGTATCTGAATTTGATGTGTCTTCATAAATATGTAAAAAAAAAATCCATCAGAGACCTGAACCAGCCCTTCAGGTGATCCATCTACTGCTCACTGAAGCCTCTTCAGAAATGTTTCAAATGAAAGGGCTGCTGTCAAGAAGACATTCTTGCGGAGTGCAAACACAAAAAAAAAGATTGAAGTATGCAAAATGATACAAGAGGTGGGCTGGAAATCAAAGGCATCAGGACTTATATAGAGAAGAAATCGCTCCCGACTGAAAAACAGAACAAATGGCAGCCGTGTCAAATAAGCAGCTTTGGGGATAAAATCAGATATTGATAATAAAATTGTAAAAACACTGTTTTCCCCTTATTTACAGTATTTCCATTTACATTTCTGCAAAACAGAAAGAGCACTATGAATATGTGTGAGTAATACGTCGAGATAAAATGTAATAATGGAAAATTATTTTTATGTAATTAAAACTAGTACAAACCTAAGTAAAACTTAAAACTGTCATTTAAAAATAATGACAATGTAGTTATTTATATTATGCTGCATTTATGTTGATAGAAATGTCCTACAGACCCGTAACATGCAACTTTAAACAGTTTACTTCTTTAAAAAACAGAAGTAAAATAGAGCACAAGAATAATTCGTATGGTTTTCTACCCAGCAGTCCTATATCAGAGTTCCGTTTACTTCCACATAGATGTACAATTTTTGTAAAAATAATTGCTAGAAGGGTCATCCCTACCAGAAATTCCACTGATCAGATCAGCCTCACTGGTCAGAAAAGGCATTCTTCGCAGCTCTGTGGAAACTTTCTGTGAGATTAACTGGATGCAATACACATGGAACTGGGAGATTATTACATGTCTAAGAAATTATAATCCTTCAAAATCAATCAAACTTCCTACAAAACTGATGCTTGTGAATAGGTCACATACTGGAAACACTCCAGTTTAAAGTTGCTTTTTCTTCTGCTTCCCCGCTTTGTTCCATCAAGGCGCAGCCCAAAGAGGACCAGCTGGAGTCTCCGACCCTCAAGCCGGGAGACGGTCTCCAAAAATGAATGTGAGCCTCTTTTTTTCTTCCTCTTTCTTCTCTCTCTCTCTCTCTCTCTCTCTCTCTCTCTCTCTCTCTCTCTCACTTTCTCTTTCTCTCAGTGTGATTATCAAAACATTAGAACCATATTGAAATGTTGAACAGCCTAAATGAAGCTACAAATTTGTCATGCCCGGAAGTTTGAGACAGCCAGCTTGTTAGAGTCAAATGAGATAGAATGAGCTTTTCGCTGAACAGAGACATGTAAGTGATTAAGCCTAAAGCTCTGAGCTGCTGGCACAGAGCCAGACCTGCAGCGCAGGCTGGCAGGGTCGACACAAGCATGACATGTGACTGCTCTGATGATCAGTTATTGAAATAACAATAACACAATCTCTGTTGTTGCTAAAGAAGTTACCTTACTGATTCCTGCTAGACTCAGGTGAGTGTAGTACATTTTTCTGACCAGCAGAAGGTGTTGTAGTGATCATTTTGACCAGAACAGTCTGCATGTGAGAGGAATTAGATAAATGATGCACTAGTTGTATTATTAATTTATTTAGGGACAAGTGTTACTTTTTTAACTACATTTGAGGTGGAGCTGTGTTTGTAAGAGATAAATACAGTTTAAAGTCACCGTTGACAGATTAAAGTTAATTGCAAATAAAAAAGGAATGTACTGAACTCGGTCAAGCTCGCGGATTATGTTGCCAGTTTTAACTTGGTAGTCCGTAATGGATTCTGTTTTTAATGCAATCTCTCCACCATATGTTTTGGTCTGTGTAGCATTTTGTTAAAAGCCATCTGGCAATTGGTCTGCGGTGTTACAACTCCCTCGCTTTTCCCTCCTTCCTAAATCCTGTCACTTCCAACTATTTGGTTATGTATCACCAAACTAGTCAGTTTAAACTCTTTTCTACACATGTATTCTCACTTCCTGGAAGGCTCTTCCTTGGAGGTGAGGATCACTGTTATCCCATCTGTCTCTCTTTCCTCAGTGTCCTTTTTTTACATCCTTTGCTGACTGACAGGGTTCACAGACCAGCCTGGGGAGCTCAGGGGTTTCCCTGTGCACACACAGTTGATCAAGGGGACAAGAGGGTTTGGTTTCAACATTGTGGGAGGCAGCAGACCAAGAGAGTTTCTCCAAGTCTACAGTGTGACAGCAAGTGGACCATCTGTGCTTAAGACAGGTACAAACAAGGATGGGAAAGCTGGAAAAAAAGCATAATCTGCATGCGTGTTTCATACAGCTTTTGTTATAGCATCACATCCTGTGATTGGAATTTTCTGGCATCACAAGGAAAATCTATGTCACAATCCCTAATTCTTAATGCTACAAACGCGATAATCTAGCTGTCATAACACTTGCAAATACAGTGGTGTAACACCCTGTTCACAAGCACGCATGTCTGGGACCATACAAGCAGATATTACCTCTAGGAGGCCAGAGCACAGGCTGTCTCTGCAGGGACTGATCTAGTTCATATCTGTTAATAGGCTGGTTTATGGGGATTACTTGTTTGGATTATTCTACACCCACACAAAAACACACACAAGCAGTATTTCATTTGCAGTCACATGTCTTCACACTGTAGCTTACCAAAAAAATAAGACCAAAAAGTGAGAAAAAACAATAATACATACATGTTTTTCTTTTGCTTTACTAGCCGACATCCTGGTGTACATCAATGATGTGTGCGTGTTGGGAGTGTCTCACAAAGAGGTGGTACAGATGCTCAAATCAGTGCCTGTGGGCCACAGTGTGGATATAGAGGTTCGGAGGGGGTATCCTATGCTCTACAACTCCAATGGTCGACCCAAGCAGCCCACTCCGCGATTACTGGACAGCGACGACCCCATGCTACCACCCACCACCACTCAGCCTCAGTCTTTTCACCAGCTACCTCGCATCCCAACACCCACGCCCCAGACCCATCCCTTTAAATATAAAGGGTTGCAAAATGACGTGAGCTACATGGAACCCGGTGTGACCCTAGATGCCAATGGGAATGCCACGTCGTTCGCTTCCAGACCACCTCCTCCGTACAGACGCTCAAGTGTGAGCAATGCAGCCTCCTCCTCACCCGTTCACCCGCCCCGGTCGCTAAGAAGTTTGGCCAGGCTGCAGTCGTTTGACCCAAATCAGGCCAGCCAGAGTGACAGTGAAGTAGTTTCTGCGATTGGTTCTCACAGGTAGAAAACACACAGGAAGACACGCACAAGTAGGTTGTCCACAGGGCAAAGATGTGTTTGATTTTGATTTCATTGTTGTTCTACTCTTTCATCAGGGCCTCAATGATCCGTAATCACAACAATAACTCCTTGTCAACACCACCTCATCATTTACGTTATGGAACATCAAAGTCATCTGAAAGTGATCTGTCCACCTGTACGATGTCAGGGTCCCGGCTACCCCTGCCCGAGTCACCTCGCCGACCTTCTTCTTCCCCTGGCGGCCCCCGCAGCACACACTCCCACTTCTTCAGGGCACATAACTCCCATCTCAGACCTTTTTCCAACCAAGAGAGCCCACACCATCGTGGCTTCAATGGTTTTCATGGCAACACCAGTCCCATTGCCAGTCCCAGCACTGTGTCCTCTCCTGGTGGGATGAGCGGGGGCAGTGGGGTTGGAGGTTTCAGCGGAGGGGAACTAATTCCAGTGGCCTTGGCCCAGACTGAAGGAGACAGAGGCCTGGGTTTCAGTGTGACAGCTGGTGGTCCGGGAGGCAGGATGACCCTGGTGGAAAGAGTCTGGGACAGGAAGCAGTGCAACTCCCTGCAGCCAGGGGATGCTATTGTCAAAATCAACGGGGCTGATATAAAGAGTCTCAGTTTTTCTCAGGTAATGGAGAAACGGGGAAACCAACAGGACATCTATAGTTCATTGCCACTGGGTTAAATAATTTCCTTAATTAAATAAACCACCACATAGGGTTCCAAGATTAAAAACACGTTAAACTATAAATATGATTTAATGTTTTCTTACAGATACAAGCAATTCTGCAGGAACACACCAAACAGGGAGAAGTCATCTTACTGGTTTACAGGGGAGGTAAACTATTTACATTGGGTGTAGTCAGTGAGTTTTAAACACTGACACTAACAGATATGAAGTTATTGTCTCTTTTTCATCATCAGGTGTCTATCATTCATCTCTCTCCCCCGGCTCTATTCGGAGACTCCCTCCACCACTTCTCCGTCCCCCTCCTCCACCTGTCGGTTTAGATAACTCCTCTGTTCTCCCAGAAGCGCTTCCAGTACCCCGCACCTCCATAACCACCCCTTCCCCCCCAATCCCGACTCATTCCTCTCTGATCCAGAGCACCAGTTTTTTGGAATCAATTCCAGTAACCCTCACCATGGAACCTAAAGACTGGATCGACACAGGCCTGGAGGACGATGCTGGCGGGGACCCGGTGACCGATACACGCCTGGAGAAGCGGAGGGTGGAACAAAACCGACCATTTCATGGGTTTGACGTGGAGCTGAGGAGGAAGCCAGGAGAAGGCTTTGGTTTTGTCATTGCCTCTCAGGATCTGGAGAACGGAAAGCGTAAGAGCCCTTAAACACCATGTAGTTAACATTTGTTGTATGATGGGGTCTGAAATAGATCTGGACAGACATAACCCTACATTAGTTGAACTTTCCTGGCTCCATTTGGTTACCTGCCCACAGTAATGAGTTTCATCTGGATGCTTTTGTGGACTGAAGCACCATTAGATAATTATACATTAAAGGGTGGTCACCATGGCTAGATGCCACCAGATGAGTCATGATGCATCACCAATCTTTCCTGTACTTCCATGTTGGATGTGTTTGCATTGTTGAAGGAAACTGGCTTTGGCATCTGCTATTTTCAAACTAATTTATTATGAAGTGTACTTTTGGCTAGCAAGCAGGAAGTTGGGCAACACTATTCAAGAGTGTATTTCTGTTTTACTCATAAAAGGCTTCATTTAACTTTTTATTGCACTTTCCATCTATCTATCTATCTATCTATCTATCTATCTATCTATCTATCTATCTATCTATCTATCTATCTATCTATCTAT
>JBAMHX010000015.1:4887175-4924319 GCA_037177515.1 Pseudomugil tenellus
GTTTGTTTGCTAAATAAATGTTTCTAAAATTACAATGTGCAACTGCTTCCTACTCAAATCCCCCCCCATCCCATCCATGTCTTGCTTTGGCAGCCGTTTTGATGCAGTTCAGTTTGCTTTATGGCTTAAGATGACCCTTGTTTTTGTTTTTGGTGAGATTAAGGCTGTAAGTATGCCTGATTCTGCAGCACAAAGACCCTTCCTTCTCATAAATCTCCATCTACATAAAGCCGCTCATTTCTCACTATCCCCCTCTTCTCCTTATTTCCTCTCTCTACCTCTTTTTCTCATTAGTCTTTCTCGTCTCTCGAGCTCCCTCCTACTTTCCGTCTCACCCCTTTACTCTGCAGTAAGAGAGTCCAGTCTGGGTTTTTAAAAGATTAAAACTCTACCCCCCCCCCCCCTCTCCCTTTCTCTCTCTTTCCTCTTTTGCTTTCTCTCTCTCTCCTGCATGCCTCACTCTCTCTTCCCTCGCTCTCCATCCATCACCCTCCGAATAAGCTACACTGAACATTCCTCTTGCTGCGGAGCAATAGAGGGGACAAGTAACCTGTGTTTTAGCTCCTGCATGTAACGCAACAACCGTCAAGCTGCTAAATCCGGAAGAGGATTTTCTCTATTTTTTGTTTTTTCCATTTTAGTTAAAGAGCCATGCTGGAGAGACTACAGTCTGCTTTGAAAACTGTGAAGGACTCTAAACGTAACTATTCCTCCCCTTTATGATGTGTGTTTATCTGAAATTGTGGAGAGTTTTGGTGCATTTAGCTTTGCGCTGGAGTTGGAGCTTTTAGATTCTGTGTCGCACTGCAAAGTTTGCTCCATCATGTGTGCTGACAGTTTGAAAGTTGGATCCACTGCCTCACATGTTGTGCATGTCAGCTGATCATATGGTGCTGTGACAGATACCGTATCTGGCGTGCTTATTTTTACGGTAATGCTGACTGATGCAACAATAAATGAGCGGAACATTAGCACATGACAATATATTAATGGAACAGATCTGTGTGAGTCTTCAGTGAGGCATTAAGGCAGTAAATGCAATTAGTTTAACAGTAGTGCTGTTTGCAAATATGCCACTGTGTGAGAAAATTGTTGAAGACCTGCATTTTCTCCAACTTCCATGTTGTATCTTACATCTGCAGGCTGTTGTGTTAGCCTACGCCTGCCGCTTCATCTGTGATGCAGATTGGGAATTTTATGATGGCAGCAGGGAGCAAGCAGGGAGTGCTGCTACCTCTCCTGAGCGGTGATCAGTGCAGCGTGTCAGAGGCTGACTGGCTGGCTGGCTGCTGGCTGCTGGGCATGCATACCGCAGTGGGATTACTGTGGACAGGAGAACACAGAGAGCCAGGGGAAAAGACACTACCGCATGAAGTGGTGCATTTGGATGCAGCTGTGTGTAGTTTTAGCGTGTCTGTACATCTGTAACCAACCATATCTGTCCCAATCCCCCAGCATGTGAGTCACTGTGCATGTTTGTCTGCACAATGGGGCCGTGTGCGTGTGTATTCATGTGTTTGTTGATGTATTATGCATGATAAGAAGACTATCTCCAAAGCTGCCTTGGCTTTGATTTGACCTGATTGCTGTTTCTGCCTGGGTCACCCAGATTAGGCCCAGATTGGAGATGTCTCTGGGCTCTGATTTATAGGCTGTGCCTTTTTATCTGAATCATCATCTCTGTGCAACATGCAACTCCTCTGCTACGACATATACCGCACCACCTTGTTACTATGTTAATCAGCTAACAAGCATTTAGTTTCACAATAGAATTCAATTTAAATGGGCTAGTTTTACTCAGGAGGGATCTGAAGAATGTTTTGTACCTCAGCTAAATGAGTCTGAAAATCTTTTTGCAGCCTGTGGGGTTACGTAAGGCCATTGGCAAGACTCTAGAGGAGACAGCTGTCACCAAAATACAGCGTAGTCTCAATGCGAGGTCAGAGAAAGAGTAACAGAGTTAACTAAAATGAAGATAGAGGAATAGCTGTGAGATGTAGTAGCTAAAACCTATATGAAGCTTTTTTTTACTTATTACTGGAGGAGATTACTGGATAAAAGATTCCATTCTAAGCTCCTCAATATTTTTTTCATCAACATCAGATACCGATCAGAGTCCAGTTTATACGTGAGTAATCTTATCAGAGAAAAAGTTAAATAATTTGAGTACATGACTGGCTATTGGTGAATATTTAAATTTCTTTCTCTATAACAAATCTGTTAGAAAACAACCACGCTCTGGCCTCCGTGACCTCATTTCCCCGTTTTGTTCATTGCACTTATTACACTTGGTGTAGTGTGTGCCGTGTTCAGAATAAGTAAACCACACATGGGGTAAAATCCACGTCACATGTTGCCAGCACACACACAAACAAACAAAGCTGAAGCCTGCAAGTTTGTGGATTGGGGAGGAGCTAAATGTGAGAAACACTAATGCTGTTCAAACTATAGCGTAAATATCGTAAACTTGTACGCAATTTGACAGAATCGGGATGAGAAAATATTGCTGGAAGGTTTGCTTCCTGTGACACTTTGTTCCTGAAGTTAAAGACAAATTGTTAAACAGGGGAAATTTGCTGCCGATGGTGAGATAGGCTGATAGATGGGGAGATGAAGGAGAAGAGGAATGTTTCAAGGAGACAGTGTATGTGTGTACGTGTGGATGGAATGTAAAGAAAGGCCTCTATGAGAAGTCATTCAGAATGGAAACCTTGCCAAAAACTATCTGGCGCTTAATCATTGCTTGTCTTAGGAATTGTAGTGCGTGCCAGAATCTCTCACTTACTTAAAATTGTAATTATTACTCACTATCCTCAGGTAAAAGCGAAGATTAAAGTGTTGATGCAACTTTACAGAGTCCTAACGGATTTGTCTTTTCTTTTTTTCAACCATCAGCTGCATCTCTTCTTCCCCATCGGTTTGTGACCGTACGTCGGGGCAGCCCTGCAGCAAAGAGCGGTCAGATCCGGCCTGGGGATCGCTTAGAAGCTGTAGAAGGACGCCCGGTGGTGACGTTGCCTCACAGGGAGCTTGCTCAGATTCTCCGTCGAGCGGGAAATACTCTACGCCTGACCATTGTCCCCCGCCCCAGCACCTGTGAGCACATGGACACACAAATTCACTAAATAACTGTGCAGGAAACTTTTAATAAATAATCCTAACCTGAATCGTTGTCCTTCTCAGACTCTTCAAACCTTACAGAAAGCGCTGACCATGACCATGGTCACAGAAGCAGAAAAGGTCAGAGGTCACGTCCAAAGGTAAGGATATTAATATCATGTTATCATTCGCTGCCAGTTAATAATACCTCCTGCAGCAAAGCTAACGAGTCATCATCCTTTTTCACTCTCTGCCCTTTTCTCCCAGCGTGACTCAAGGTACTACAGTGTGGATCTGGATCGGGGTCCCTCGGGCTTTGGCTTCAGCCTCCGAGGGGGCAGTGAATATAATATGGGTTTATATGTCCTCGGACTGATGGATGGAGGGCCCGCTTCACGTAGCCAGAAGATGCAGGCAAGTTTTTTTTTTTTTTTTGTTTACTTTATCCAATTTACATCTTATTTTATAAGGGAAAAAAATATCTCTGTCTCATCAACGTTACTGCTCTTTACGTCCATCTGTGCAGTTTTCCTTAAGAGTGAAGCAGCTCCTCTTTAAAATAAGTCAAAACATGACTTATGCACATTTCATGAATCCTCGGTTGGTTAATAGAGCTCCAAATGAACTGCTATGTACTTCTAAATATATGAAGCACATAAGAAAACAAATCACTACATGTCAAACAATGAAGGTTAAGTACAGAAAGTGTTTGTGTGGTCATTTTTTATTGGGATTACACCAGAATGAATTCTAGACCAGTGATTTAGTGCCACCATGAGGTTGTTGCAAAGGAAATGGTGTGCAGTAAAGTGAATGAATATGAGGAAGAGATGCTTTGGCTGTAGGTCAGCGATCAGCTTGTGGAGATAAATGGGGACAGTACGGCCGGGATGACCCACAGCCAGGCTGTCGAACAGATCCGCAGAGGAGGCCACCGCATCCACTTGGTACTCAAAAGAGGAAACGGTTACGTGCCTGACTATGGTAAGCTGGAGAAATGCCAAACACACTGAGATGAATAGCATGTAGGAAAAAGAAGCTCTTTTGCATGCAGTGTACATGACTTATGGGAGACTATCTTCTCACTTCATCTAACTTTATGGGACAGTCTAACTAACATGCTCTCTGGTTTCTCCCACTTTATAACCCATCACATCTTTGGCTCATTTAATCCCCCTTTTTTTGCTCCTAATAATATTCCCACATTTACCTCTCCTTGGTTTCCTTTCATTTCCCCTTTCAAAAATTTCCCTCCATTCCTTTGTTTCCTTTCTTCCATGTTTTTTCTCTTTTACTATCAGTGGAGCTTTCCAGTTTGTCTCTGTGCATGACCAACTCCAAGCTAGGCGAGCCTTGCTTCTATGTCATTGGACGGACAGAGAATATGCGGTTGGTAATGGTTCCTGTTAGTTCTCCCATTTTCTGTCTCTCTACATCCCCTTAACCAATAACCATGACTAAAGCCTGTCTTGGATTTCCTCATTATGATATCAGCTACTTAATTAGTAAAGTAAGGATATTAAATATTAATGCATCTGTTAACTTAATACATCTTAATACACATTTCTGAGCTTTCACAGCTAATTAAGACAGATGTTTTAATGCTCTCTTCCACATATATTGGTGTTCTTGTCTCTTGCCTTCCTATTCAGTCTGTTTTCTCTTCCTCTTTCCTCCCTACCTCATGTGTGTCTAGGCCATAAGCACAGAATCACCTCCCCCTCCCTCCCGTACTACCCCAAGGAGCAGGGTTTGGCTGCAGTAAACTCCGCCAGACGGAGGGGGCGCAGTTCCGAAAAGAAGAGGAGAAGCAGGTCAGATGAAGAGGAGACGCGGAAAGGGACGAGCAGGAGTAGAAGGGGAAGAAGAAGAGGTAGAACACAGGTCTCAGGGGGAGGAGAGTACTCACGTTTACAAAGTCCTGTCTCTGAGCAGGGAGAGAGGCCTCGGGAGGCCAGGGACAGGAGTGGGAGGAGAAAAAGAAGATCTCATAGTGTACCCAGAGAAGCCATGGGGGAGCATGAGGACAGTGAGACAGAAAAGGGGACAGTGAGGAGGAGGAAGACAGAAAGGGATAGAGGGAGGAGCAGAGGTAAAGGAATTAAAAGCAGGAGTGAGGAGAGGAGGTGGGTTGCAAGGGACAGTGAGGAGTCTGAGCAGCAGACACCTGCTGCTAAGGAGTGGGGTGAAGGAAAAGTAGAGGAACGTGAGGATTTAGAAGAGAATGAGCAGGAGGAAGTTTCCCTACCTATTCCAAGTCCAACATCACGGCTTCCCAGACCAAAACAAAACCAGGTGCTAGAGACTGATGACAACTGGGATGTTACAGCACACTACAGGGGGTTGAAGAGAGACAAGGGACTTGAGACTGAGCAAAAGACGTTATGGGACAATGACAAGCATGAAGAGAAAGCCACCTATCTGAATGGAGGCAAAGAGGACAGTAATGCACAGTCCATGCGCTTTGAGAGGCCTTTACCAGGTGTTGATTTGGTAGATCCGGTGTCTCAGAGAAAGCTCTTCTCCCTCTTTACCTCTGCGATGTCTGTAGAGCAGCTTGGGGACAATGAGTCAGAGTCAGAGTCTGGAGGTAGCCGGTCTGATGGCAGCGTGTCTGCTGCCACCATCTCAGGCCTCTCTCTGGCAGGCAGGCGACGGGCTTCGGTGGTGCCAGGCCCCTGGCTCATGCCCAGCAAGCAGACGCAGGTTCAGGTCGTACAGGGGGACAGGCGGCCCAAACGTCGGACAGAACAAAAAGGAAGGCGCTCCGTCTCATGACATTTAATTGAAAATTATGCATGCAGCAGCAGAATGATACTGCATCAGAATTTGTTTGACACTGTTAGACCTCTACTTGTTTTCAGCTCTACCATCACTGTCTCCGAGTCACTTTGATATCTTTGGTAGAAATTATATTCTTTGTGCCTTTTTGCAGCTGATCTCTGGCTGACATTTAAATTCCATTTTAATTTGTGAGTGTCATCTCTCTCCTGGCAAATATAAATGTTCTTCCACACCACTGTTTGGTTCTCCTTGGTTTGCACTTTTCATATTTAGTACTTTTCCTACTTCTCGTCCGCTTCTCTGTGGTGATTCAGACCATTTTAGCCCAGCGTCCTCAAGACTGCATAGACTTATACCTCACCGAGATACTGAGCAATAATGATGCAGCTATCCGAGACTATCAGCCATCCATATCCGCTGCACTACGCCGTTTTGGTCTGAATGGAGTCAATGTAACATGTTTGTATTGTATCCTCTTTGTCTTACAGTCTGTGGACACTTGCCTCAACTTGTAATGTTGCATCTAAGTGGATATTTGATTATAATAAGGCAGGTGTGAAATCTATATTCTGTAAATATTTGCTGAGAATTATGTAAGAGAGCATATTGTAAATAATATATCCTAATTTGAATATCTATATTAAGTTTAAATATTTAAATATATGCAGTATATCTATATATTACATACAAAAGTTAACTGTTCATATTATCATCATGTGATGAAGAATAGTGCTGAATTTGGTACCCAACTTTCGTGAAAGCTCAAAATGTAAACACAGATTTAATACACTGGTTATAAATGAATGTTTGGTAAAACGCTGCTTGAGTGTGGTTTGGATGCTCTGTGTAGTACCCTAACTTCAGAAATCAGCAAAAGATGCCAAAAATATGCATCTGGTGTGCATATTTCCAGTACTGTTAATATGTGTCTGTGGGGTCAGAAGAAAACCCCTATCTAGATTCTAGAGAGTGCTGTGCCCATCGTGCCACGTACAGTTGCCTTGGTAACAAACCACTTTATCCTAACCGCTGATTTTTCTTACTGTGAAAACCTTTGCTCTGAGGTGTCTAATACTGGAGGTGGGAAAGTTCTTTAGTAATTCCAATCATGCCAAAAAAATGTTTTAAAAAGGCCCTTACTGTAAATCCAGTAAAGGAACTACAGAATCTGAGCTTTGAGATATAAGACGTGATATTTTCTCTTTATTTTGATCTCTATTTCCTTCTTTTTTTTACATTTTCCATTTTGGACAAATTATTAACACTCAAGCTGAATGGATACTGTGAGATGTTATTTTTCTATGAAATGATCTTTGTTGATAAACTCAGGTTTTCAGATACTTTGCTCTAGAAAAGCCATTAGGAGGATAAGCTACAGAGTGATTTCACACCATTTTCATGATGCAAAGTGTATTCCTATTATTTAAATGTCAAAGCAATATTATGTTGATTCCTTCTGGTGGCATTAGGACACACAGACTGTTATTTGTTACCAGTCAGTTATCTGTTTCTACCCACGGGAACAAACCACAGGACTGTATCGGTGTGCCCCTTCCCTTTGTTTGCATTTGCTGTGCAGCCCAGAATAACAGTACAGTGACCAAATGAAACAAACTGTATACTCCAACAAGTGACCACATAGCGTAGCTCAGTAGCCAATGTGTAAGACTTGTTTTATAAAATTTGCTAATCCTCTTTTTCTTTTTTTTTACTTTCATTTCTTAAAAGGAGGACTGTTTTTTGGCTGAACTGTAAAGTGCAAATAAACTGCTGAACCAATTTTTCTGCTGTGGTCATGGTGTGTCTTACCGCTTTTGCTCACAATAATGGACAGCAGATGGCAGCACAAATTTAGACTCAAGCATGAGATGAGATGCATTCAGATACATGTTGACGTGCATGTATGTGTGTTAACAGCGAGGAGTTTTAAATTGTGTCCATGACTCATGAGGGGAAAACGTATTATGACGTCTACTTATAATTACAGCCTGAAGAGATACACTCAGATCTGATCATTTTGCACCAAATCTATTCTTAAATCAGTTTTCTTTTAGGGAAAATGGATTTCCCATTCATCCGGCTCTCTGCTCAGTCTAATATTACTTTCCCATTCTACAAAAAGCTCACGTGTACACACACAGAAGTGAGTGCGTTTCCAGTTTTTGGTTCACGCATGAGCTTTTAAGCACTGCCACTAAAAATAACATTGCTCTGAGGTCTGTTTTTTTCCCTCTCGTGTCGTCCTGAGCTGCATCCTTTCGTTCATCTTAAAGCCAAGCTTACACATAAATAAATAATGTCATGTCCTTTTAGTTGTAGCTAAAGTAAAAGCACAAGTAAATAAACCTGTAAAGGGCTGAATTATATCGCAGTGATTTTTATCTACTTGTGTAAATAGCATTCAGATACAGAGGCACGTAAAGTTACAGACATGCGAAATGCGATTCCAGGATTACCTTCAAAATAAAAGATCCAAGAGTGTTTACGTGTCATGTTTTCTTGAATGCTAACATTTGCCTCGAGGTTATCTCTTTTCTCTGTGGGTTGAAAATATTATTTAAGTTCGTACAGTCCAGTAAGATGTGATATTGATATTTATTTTCACCTTCTGACTAACGAAAAAGGTGCTGCTTAACAAACTAAAATGCATGATTGTGTGGGGAAAGTAAATCCCAACTTTTTTATGTTTTGAAGAATCAATTTTTGATGAAATGGATAATCAGTATTAGAGATTCTGGAATGAAGGACTGGTGTGGCATGTCATCTTTAAGGGGGCAAGAAGCTCTGAATAAAAGTACATCAGTGTGTCCAAGTTTATCTTGCTTAAAATTGTGAATTTTATCTAAAAGCAGGCTTTAAGTTTAGTTACATTTTTATTAAATTGTGATTGAGTTACATGTTGCACATTGTTCAGTCAGTGTTGTTTCTTGATTAACTTTATGAAATTAAAATAAATATACTTTATGGGGTGAGGAAAATTGCTAAGTTGTAGTGATTTGTTTTTAAATGATAAATAATTAACCATTAATTGTTGGAATAAGTTTTATTTATGTCCTTTTATGTACTGAAGCTTTCCTGAAGAAGCCTCTCCCTGAACACTGTTTCCTCACTGTGTTTTGTAGCAGCTGTGAGGAATTGTCCATTTCTTTCAGCTGTTTATACAACATTTTTATCTGTACACTCAGCTCACCGGGCTCCAGACCTGCAGCCTTGTTGATTTGTTTGTTTGGTTTATTTAAGTTTCTTGCTGAAACTGCTTCTCCAACAGATGGCTGGAAGGCATATTGCACTTTCCATAATAGACAGATTATGCAACATTTTGGTTCAGACAGAAGGATTTCAGCTTGTTCAAGAAGTACACTTTGCACTGTCCCTTCTGTGTTTTATTTCTAGTCAAATATTTTGCTGAAATTCTGACTATGTGTACTTTGCAACCATCTCCACCTTTTTTCTTGGGATCTAAGCAGTACTTTATGGCTTTAATATGGCAATCTGGTCTTAAAGGGTTTCATTTTCAGTAGCTTTTGCAGAATTTGACAAGTTATGGGGGTAATCAATTTAATTTAAAAGTAAACACCAAAATTGTATATCCTTGCCAGTCAGGCTGATATGGAGTTTTGATGGCACGTTTTTGTGGTTAAGTAACTGTGGTTCTTTCAATTGTACAAATAAAGGATAGAAAACATTAAAACAGCATTTAAAAATAAACACAACAAACACCAAAACATTTTCAAAACTTGCAAACTAAACAAAATGTATGATTTTATAACAGGTGACGGCAAAATCGAAACATAGAACAAAACAACTTTAAATAACACTTGATTCTTTTGTGTATGCTTTGCAAGAAGTTGTTTATCTATTACTATTAAATCCTGCGCTGTGTAAATTTATTAATTTATTTAGTTATTTACGTGTTTATTTATTCTAAAATAAATTATGATTATCATCTGTCTTGCCATAAAACAAAACTAGATTAACCCTCTTTCACCAAACAAGCTACTTTTTCTGGTCTTCTTCTAAAATTAGTATCATCATCTTGTTTTCCTGCAGCGAGATTAATCAGCTCTCATGGAACTGACTTTCACAGTCAGGCTTTTATTATGAAAGTCCCTACCGGAAGTTCTGCTTCATCCTTGTTAAATGACGGCTAAGCGCTCAACTGGAGAAGCCGCGAGCATCGCTGCAGTTGAGACGCATAAGGAGCGAAACCTCTCAGATTCTGCGCCACTTCAGAGAAAACCCACCGCAACGTTTCTACGTGGACCGACAACCTGACAAAGTTGAAAGTTCAGATAAGTAGAAAAAGATGTCACGAGCTCGTTTTGACCGATTTCAGATTAGCGTCGAAGGAGGAACACACAAAAGTACACTTTTAGGATTTTTCACATCAGGTTATGAGACCCGAGGACTGTGAAAAACATTCCCGGTAGTCTTTAGGTGACAACTTCTACCGGCCAACACCAGGCTTCATGAATGCGTGACTTAAACTCCGTTTTATTAACGGATGAAAACGCGCACGCACGCGCACTTTGGGACCTGAATTCCAAACGCTGGGATGTAGTTTTTGCACACCAGCGGGGAGGATTTGGACTTCGAAAAGGAACTTCGTAAGCCACTTTTTACTTTCTGTGCTGTAAAGACACCTTAAACCATGGGTTGAAAGCGACGATGATGGGCTGCGGGGACATTTAACGAGGAGGGAGAATAATTTCCTGTTATGTAATGATTGACAGCGCCTGGTAATAAGTGGTAAATCATACCCAGCATCATCCCCATTACCCCCCCACCCCCTTTCCCCCTTAATGTTTAGGAAATGATTTAAATTCAAAGCTAAAACCATAGTGTTTAAAACTATAAGGCAGGGTATGTCACCAGGTGGAGGATAAATAAATCTTAACCCACTCTCTTTAACATCATATATACATATATTTTAATTAGAGATTAAGGCAGTTTGGATCAAATTTATCCTTTTAAAGCCCCACATAGAGAATATTTACTGCCTCCTGCTAGTGTCACTCTGTTTTTATATTTCTTTGCCTAATAAATTGTTAGTAATGACGCCCCAAACTCTTGTCCTGCTACATGTTGATGTCAGAATGACTATGAATTCAGGAAATCAGATGACCAACTTCATCATGAGTTTCTTTTTGAGCTGCAAACATTTTTCATGGCTTTGCAACGTTTTTAAAGGCTCCTAACATGCTATAATGCTTATTTTTGCCCTCATCTTTGGGGATATGTAGTTTTTCTGCAATCCTCAATCCTTTCGCCTCTGTGACTTCCTGTTTCTGAACCTTCAAAGCTCAGAGTTAAACTTCAGCAAAAGCTTTCGTTGGTCCCTCCCTCCCCCCAACTCATCTGGGCTGGTGGGGGGGGTGGATCTCGGCCCCACGGGGTCAAAATTGTGGCTGGTGGTGCCCTAGAGGAAGGGACCCTACAATGGAGACCAACCCAGAAAGCCCCAACAGGGCAGTGGAGTACCTCCTTGAGCTCAACAACATCATTGAGAGCCAGGCCAAACTTCTGGAGACGCAGCGTCGGCGTATTGAGGAGCTGGAGGGTCAATTGGACAGGGTCAGCCAAGAAAACCAGGACCTGAGGCAGGACCGCAGCCCGCGAACCCCTGGGTCGGACACCCCAGAGCAGAACCATGACAACAGCCAGCCCCTGTCCCTCGCCGTCCATCACGGCAGCGGGGCTGGTGGGAATGGTAGCAGCTCAGCATCTCAGGTGACAGCTGGATCAGCTACAACTCCAGCACCCAGCAGGGAGAGGAGAAGCCACGGCAGGCTGACGAGAGGCCTCTCCTGCGGCTCCTCTACCACAGAGCGAGACCGGCTCGAACGCACTGACAGCACCGACACCAACGCCAGCTCCAGCTTGCGCAGAAAGTAAGTGTCCCTTAAATCACAGGCCTGCTTGCTTCCACTACCGAGAAGGGGCCGCGTGTCATATTGTTTCAGTTTCAGTGATTTTGCTCAAGTTACTTTTAATTGTAGGAACGACTATTGAAGTCTGACAGTGCGTTTATATGCTAAGCCCACATAATGACAGGCTGTGTGGAGCAGCAGCCTTTCTAGTCATCAGAGATAATCCTCAAAGTAATGGGACTAAAACCCAGGAGAGGATATTTCAATAAAACACCATAAGAAAATCTACACAGTACTGGAGGATTATGGGTAAAGTGATAAGTACTCAGGCTGTTCATCATGCTGGGTGTAATTTGCAGAGAATATGATTTGTGGAGTGATCTCCATCAGTGTTCAAGGTATGCTGAGGAAGACTCTTTTTCTTCGTCTCCCTGTTAACTAAAGAGTGACCTGAAGCCATAGTGCTGCTGCAGACACAGCTTTGACAAACAAGTGCATCTGTCCTTGCTTTTTATTTAACCATGCACAAACAAATAAGAGTCAGCTTTTGTTCTGGAAGCACCGAGCTTTGCGAGTAGGCGGCGACTCATGTGGAAAAAGTACACAGTGAAATAAACTGTTGCAGCCTTAGAAATATGTGTTTTCTTGTTTTTTTTTCAACGCACAATTATCGCAGTAGTTATTACCGGATTCCGCTTGCTCTGTTTTCTTATGCTCCCAGTCCTGTCACTAATCGTTCTCTTAGATCCCTCATCGATTCGAGGTGTATTTTCTTCTTCTGTCTGCCTCTCTGGAACCTTCTCATCCCTTGAGAGGACTTAGTCATTAGACAGAAGCACATATTAGTTATTAATGTGGGTGTTAAATGCAACAATGACTAACTAATGTAGATCTTTCTGATCCGAGCAGCAGTGGTTGACTTTGTACAGGCTTCGGACAAACGTATCTTATGGATATGAAGCGTCACATTTAATAAAGAGTCACACACTTGAGCCATATTGTCCCTGTCTGGCTGTGACTCAGCCGAACCCAAACTGGCCTGCTGGCTTTGGTCTGTGGCAATACGCTCCTCTAATAATGGATCTGATACAAACATGAAGTTCTTCATCGTCATCGCCCGCAACGCTCTAAATATGGCTTAGATCAGGGGGAGAGACAGAAGGATGATGGGGGAGAGGAAGAAAGACAATAAGGGGGAGGAAAGTGACTGGGCGACCTTACCCAGCATGTCCCAGTCTAAAAGAGAAAAGGTGGAACACACACACTGATTTGCCATCTGTCAACAGGGTATGTAAACAAGGGAGGGAGCAAGGAGAGGGGGAGTCTGGCTTTGTTTTTGTCCAATTAGTTTTAGCTCCCCCAGCAGGAGCGTTCATCTCAGAAACCCTCCATTCTGATTGCAGACAGGATAAAACCACCTCTGTTTTATTAGTCATGCATGTAGGAGCTGCATCAAAGTTGCACCGTTCTCTTTCTCCCTGCGTCTAAACATCTGTCCCAAATCCCCCCCCGTTCCATCCCTCCTCTTGTGCGGTTAATGGCAGTGTGAACAATATGAGTGGAGCCTTGGGGGTGAAAGGATATTTGATGTCAAAGTCCTTCCTCCAAGACGGGGTATTACCAGAGCTCCCTGTGAGTGCAGCAGATGTTTTTGTTGTCGTTATTTTGGGAAAACTCGAGCAAGTGTGTGTGTGAAAAGTGAGAAGTGTGTCTTTTATATAAGGCATGTGTTGGTGTGAGTGCTTAAGGATGTGTGAAAGAGGGAGGAAGAGATGCATGAGAGATTAATTAGTGTGTCCAGAGGATAATTACCAGTAGTCCAAGGGTGACAGTTACCGCTGTGTAAGAGTGTGTGTCTGTTTGGTGTGTGTGTGTGTGTGGCGCATGTGGGGTTTTACCTGGCCTGGCCATGGTTATGTTGCAGATGTGACCCTTTTACGGGCCGTCCTGCCAGTTCCAGTTGGGTGAAAGATTGAATCTTCTGTGCATGTTTATGCGGGCAGCTGTGCTCACATGGATGCGAGGCAGCAGCAGCTGGAGGTAAATACTCAGATGTACGATGCCAGCGAAGAGTGGAGGTGAAAAAGATGATTCGTCACTGACAAGCACTGTCATAAGAGCTCGTCTTCCCTTTCCGCCCATCTCTCTTCTCCACTCAGGGCTTCGCTCTCACCAAAAATTAGCTTTGCTCCTGTTTCAGGATTCTGGAGAGGAACATTAATGAGCTTTCTGTGTCATAAGCCGCTCAATTTTTTTCGGATTTTCTGTAGCTCTGCTGCACACAACCCCTTTGCAACCCCCTCTCCACCCTTCCATCTCGCATGCTCTTTCTCTCACATACCCACGTATGTACACTCAGTCTCTCCCCCTCGCTGTTTCTGTTTCCCACTGCTGCAGATATGACTCAGAGAAGCTGCAGAAATTACTTTTGTGCTATTCTCTTTCTCTTCCCCTCAGAGCTCACTCGCTCCTTTCCTGCGCTTAGCTGAAGCACAGCTTTTGTCGCTAACTGAATATTTTCTTGACGCAAATTGCGAGCTGGCTGATTAGAGCTTTTTGACTTGTGTTTTGCACCATGTTGTAAGTCAGAATGCTCAGATGAAAACTTAGAGGAACTAGCCCCAGGCAAGTGTGTGGGTTCGCTCAGGCAAGCTTGTTCTGACCTGATACAAACACGCTGTGTGATGTGAGGTAATCTGCCCTCTCTGGGTCTGTCTTGACTTTCTGGAAGAAACACAACACAGCTGCAGCTTTACACTTCTTGTATGTTTCATGGTACACAGCGGATTAAAGCATTTGTTAAATTTAATTCAGCTGAGAATGAAGCTATCACAGCAACGCTAATAATTACAGCAATAGCAGTTTAGCTTAAATGACGTTAAATAAAACGATGGATGTGTGGGTGCGTGAGTTTGTGTGGGAGCTAACTGTAGGTGGGTGGTGCTTTTTGCCTGATAGTGAAGTGAGTGTTCATGGCTCCATGCTGTGCATGCAAAGGAAAAAAAGTCTTACTTGTTTTCATTTATATTTAGACACGCATGAAGACACAGATTTTCTAGCATCTCCAGTCCAGTGAAAAATAAGCTCCTGCATTTCATCTCCAGAGTGACCAATGACCTCAGCCCTTCGCACAGATGGTCATGTTCAGCACGGCGAGGGCATTTGGGGGTTTTATGCACAAATGTCTTTCAGTTTTACATCAGCATATATACCACAGATGGGTTCACAGATTTTTAGCGTTTTAGTTGATATCTAAGTATTGGTACCCTAGAAAATTGATTCTTTTCTTGGCAGCATGTGGTGCAAAAATACCCAAAAAGAATTAGACGAAGCTGGCTTTGTGATGGAATACAATTTGCAGATGAATTGTGCAATTTTACATGTGTATTGTCATAAATTCTGGAGTTGTGAAGCTCAGCTGAGCTCGATTTGTCCTTTCTCAAACGTAATGTCCATAATATGAACAAATAATCACTCAACATCTATTTGCATACGCATTAGCATTTATCTGAAATGGTGAGAAGACAAATAAATAGCTGTGATGTAAAGCTATTCACTCTCAGTAAAATGTTCTTGGAGCAGGAGAGCCGCATGAGACACAGTATAGTTGCTGTGGAAACTGTAAAGCTGGTATCAAGACATTTGTAATATTACATCCTGCTGCCTTCGTTTCCAGCCTCTTGCTCCCCATCACCTATATCCTGATCCTGAAGCACCATCTTCCTCCTCTTGCTCCTTGAAACATTGTCTGCTTTGTTTTAAGTGGCAGCTGTACACAGCTGTGGAAAACCAGTGCACAGATTAGGGGTCTTGCTTTGTCATTAATGAGGAGGATAGAAGCTGCTGTCCAGTAGTCAGTGGGTTAAACATAACCAGAGATGAATCATGAACCTCCCACCTCCTTTTTGGCATAGTGATACAACACCCCCCACCCCCTTTTTTTCAGA
The DNA here is from genome assembly GCA_037177515.1 of Pseudomugil tenellus. NCBI lineage: Eukaryota > Metazoa > Chordata > Actinopteri > Atheriniformes > Pseudomugilidae > Pseudomugil > Pseudomugil tenellus. The sequence continues at coordinate 4,902,876 of JBAMHX010000015.1, forward strand.
CTGGACTCCGCGTTTTGTGAACAAGGAACACCTCTCTCCTTTCCCCAGCTGTTACAGTCACTTGATTCACTGTCTTTCCCGTTCAGATGCAGATAAGTGGCACTTTTTGAGGCGGGATGTTTGTCAAACACTCGTGCACACGCTCTGCGGAGCAGAATAGGGATACTGGTTACCGTGGGAACGCTCTGAGCTCTTCTGTGAAGAACTCTGTGGGCGAGAGACACAGAATAAAGAGATGGAGAGAAGTGAAGAGAGGGTAGGAGTGAGAGCAGGAGCAGGGTGAAAGACAGAAGCAGGATTGAATGGCTGCTCGATGGAGATGGAGGAGGCGCATCAGATAGATGAGTGCCGCGGCAGTTTACTTCATGCCGGTTACGGTGTCTCTGTCGCTGAAAAGTTGAGGTGTGATTTCTCAGGCAGCTGCAGACAGTCACGTTTTATGAACCAGATCTATTTCAGTCTTTACAGAGCATCCCTTCTGTGATCTGTAGGGGTATCATTTTCTTATTCACTTCTTCTCTCTCACCCACACCACATTTAAATGAAGGCTAATTGTTCTTCTTGTGGATGAATCATATCCATTTAAAATGAACATCTATGCTACACATGCACATGTGTGCACAATCTCACAAGGTAGAGCAGGTGCCTGGTGTGCGTAGTTGAATCGTAACTGTAACCGTGCCCCTCCTCGCCAGTGCTTTTGCCTGGCACTCAATGCCAAACGCCCACACAGGCAGTCCACACTGTTGCCAAGCAGCAGGAGACTCAAGCTCAGGAAAACTAGTGAGGCTTGTTGTGGAAGAGCTGGTGCTGGTGATGGGAAGTATGGGAGGAAGAAAAGAAGAAAAACACTTAACTTTAAGCGATGATGCAACATGTGTTATCAAACATGTGAGTTTGTCAGGCGGGTCACATGCTGGAGGTGGGATGACGCAGTGTGCTCCCACACGCTAATTTCATAGACAAAGATTGGGGAAAAAAAAGATTGAAAGCAGCTAGGAATGGATTCTCAGACTGTATCCCGGAAACACACATGGATGGGAATGGTGGTGCTCTTTGGGTGGGGGCTGCTTTATGAAATGTGTGTAAACCTGCTGAATGTCTTCCTGTGAATGCAGCCTTGCTCCCACTCTCCTCGCTCGTCTATAGATAGACACTCACCTACACACTGACACCCCCATGCCACTGCACAGGGTTGAGGAAACACTGGATCCAGCATCAACCATCACTCTCGGTCCTGTTCCCATACAGTCGCCCTCCCTTCTGTCCTTCTTACCTCCATTCCTCTTGACTATTTTCACCCATACCCACCTCTGTGTTTGACCTCTCTCACTCTCGTGCAGCTTTTCATCCTCCCACTCTTCCTCCTGCCCATGTCAATTCCCCTAAATTACAAGCAATCTTTTTGTTATGAATGTTAACCTTTGACCTGCAGTGCGTTGATTCATATCTTGATCTTGTGTTTTATCACCATGTTTCTGTGTGATGCAGCCTGTAACAGAATAAAAGAAGTATACATATTAACAGTATGAGTGGGTCGTGCATGTGCTGTTTTTCTGTGGAGGAGGAGGAGTCCTTTTTCTTTTTTTTCACGGCATAACTGTTCATGAAGCACAAATCAGATTTCAGATGAGCCTGTCAACAGTTGCCTCGCTTGGGATACTCCAACAGGAGGCATTAGTTACTGCTGGTAAAATACAAATCTTGGCAGAGTAAGACCCCACACTGTGCACAAGCATTGCTCAGGCTTACATAACAGCTCCCTCCTGCCTCTCTCCACATCTTCTTACAAAGCCGCACAGGTCAGCGAGTACATTTCTTCGCAGGGTTTTATTTCTTTTGCAATACTGTGACCCAAAAAGGCAAAATGAACAAGAAATAGGTCACAACATGTTAGGATATTTAGCAGTAATGCATCTAGAGTTATAAATGAGCCTGAAATACATCTTATGTGGGCATTAAATTGCAAGGTGCATGTGGTCCACACTCTGCTGATAGAATAGTCACTGATGGTTTATTCTCATGTAATTGGATCTTTTTATGATCTGCGCAAAGCAAACAAACCCTCCTACGTGGTTATATCTGTAAATATACTAATTTTCACTGCTGCTGCTCTGCATGAACTGTTTCTAACACTCGTTCTTACCGTGAAAAACTTGCTTTATTTAAATATTTTAAAGAGCTAAAAATTTAAGATAATACTGATGATTCCTTTTTTTATTTGCTGTCCACTAATATAATAAAAGATCTTATTCAATTTGTTTTTATCCATGTACATATTGAATGGGCACACCAATGCAAAAGAACTTCATAAGTCTCACAAGTCAACTGGGTCGCCCCATTCAGTTCAGGGCTGGATGGGTTGGTGTCGTCTTGTATGGTATGATCTTATTTTTACTGCATTAGACATCCAACTACACCATTTTGGTAAGGTGTAAGCTAGATAGCAATATATGTGTGAGCAACATGGTAGCGTGATGTTATGGCAGCGTGGTCCCTTCCTTCCAATATGTGTCAAAAGCACAGCCAACATATAAAATAACAACAAACAATAAAATGACCTGAGCAAACTAAAGAAAGCAAAATATAAACAAAAATATGTCTCTAGGTTCTATATAATATATCTATTTACAAATTTACCATTCAAGGACATTTATTTTTGCCGTTCTTCATTCTATTGTTGTCATTTAAGAAATGTATTAGTGCTTTAATAACAGTATTTATGTCAATCTGTATGAGTCTTCGGTTGTATTCCACAAATGGTAAAGCTGGCATTGTCGTGATTCTTCATTTACAACAATAAGAAAGCCGATACGTTGAAGTTACAGTCAGCAGCTGCAATGCATCATCATTGATGTTGAGCTTCTGCCTACCTTTATGAATCCAACATTTGCTCTTTTAAAAACTCTGCTTCTGTTGTCTAATAATTCATGAAGACAATATGTGGTTATTAAGCTAATAAATACGCACTTACAGTTGGGTAAAGAGTTTGGTGATAATCCTTGTAGGTTAAGCAACTTCACACAGTGATATAGTTTTAGAAGAGGGTCAGAAAAAGATCTATAATGAGAATAATTTCTACATTTGATAGGTATTTTCAGCAGTAGGTTGTGTGTTTGCTAGTGATTAAATATGGAAGTTTATGTGGGTTTGACTCAAAGTAAGCTGCAATGCCATAACAATGAAAGATGTCTCTATACGTTGTCTATTACTGGCTTTTTATGCTGTTGGACAGAAGAATGAAGTGTATTAATTAACTCATACAATATAAGAAGTGTTTGTTGATGATGACCAAATATGTTTGTCTTTAAACTCAATACTGCTCCTGCTTCTAATAGAAGCATGTTTTGGTGTTAAAATATTTCTTTTAGATGCGAACAACACATTTACGCTGATATTGTGCCTGGTAGCGTCATCATGAATGGCTGGTAAACTTAGCAGGACTGCTGAAATCTACCATTTTACTTTCTTTTTTACTTTTCTCCATTCACCTCTCCAAATGTGCGTTTCCATGCTGAAGTGACAGGGGACTGCATGTCCTTGAGAGCAGCTGGACCTGGTGAAAAACCAATCATTTACATGCTAATCGCAACCACTGCACACTTCAGCCACAGATGGAACATCTCTAATTCCTGCAAGAGCAGCCGCAGAGAGGCTTTTGTGTTTTTATGCACACTCCTGCTCACATTTACAAGAAAGTACTTTTCCCATTTTCACACAAATTGATCCACCAAAGAACTCTGCTGTAGACCCATATATAGCTTTATATAATCCAACAGGGTGATGTAAGAGAACTCTTGCTGACGACTATCAGAATTTTAAGTCTCCCGTCTTTGCCTAAATTTTTCCTCCAAACCCTCGTAACCCACCGTATCTGTCAGGAGTCAGTTCTATGCGAAGCCTGTTTTGTGTGTGTGGGCGTGATGATGTTAAGTCACCTTGCTGCTGTCGGCGTCAGCACACACTGCCACACATCTGCATCCCTTTGCTCTTTATTCAGTGTGCCATTCCTTCTGTAACCATTGCTGCTCTATGATTTGTCACTTTGTGTGTGCAGCTTCAGATGTTATCTCTTTGTGCCTCTCTCTCTGCTTTGGTGCTGACTGTATGTGTTTGTGTCTCTCTGCTTTCTCCATTCCTCTGTGTGTGTTTGTCTTCCATCTCTCGGCCCTTTCCTGTCAGTGTGCGGCCTTCGTCTGTCTCAGGGCAGCCCGTCTCTGCTCCCACCACACCTACGGCAGGGAGCAGCGCTGCCTTTGCTGCTCTGTTTCCTACCAGTGTGACAGTTCACAGCTTCGGCAGTCTTCATCAGTACTGCTGCCCCTCTACTGACCAAAGTTTGCAGCAGGATGAAAGGTAAGGGCCAAATAAGGCCTGATATAAAAGAAAAGAAGCAAAAAAAAAAACCCTTCTAACCTCATAAAGAGCCTTGCAAGAACTTCCAGACCTCTCCCTCACACAGTGGCATTTTCATTTGTCACCATCACCTTGTTTACCTTTAATCCCTGTCTGCTTGCTTTCCTGCTCTTCCTCCGCCACCCTTCTTTGAAGCCTGTGCTTCATTCTTCTACCACTCCCAGGTGTGACTAATGGCTGTATGTCAGCTGTTCTACCAGCTAGAAAAACGCACAGCTCTTCAAGCAGAGCAAAGGGAAGTGGGATCTTCATTAAGTTAAGGGGTTATGGTTGACTGAGTCACAAGTGAACCTGATAAATTCTCTTCATCTTATTCATCAGCAGACAGATGCTGCTGCCATACACACCTGTGTGTAATGCTCAAACACTGCCATCTAATGGTATTAAAGAGCTGCAACACCCTCTTACCCACATTTTTAAAAAGAATCAGTTTTGAGAAAGAAAAAAGGCCATTTTTAACTTCTCTCTGCTTGTTTCCTTATTTTTTCTCATGCTGTTTTCATTCTTTGTGTTGTCTGCTTCTTATTCTCTCTGCTTTGTCTACCTGCTGTCCTATATCTCTTTGTCTTGTGACTTGTCCTATGTCCAAGTGAGGAGGGTGAGGATGAGGGAGCCCATCAGTTCTGTTGTTCTGCCTCAGGCTGCAGTAGTCCCTCATCTCGCTGAGCTGCGGTGTGACTGACCGTACAACGGTTTACCAACGAAAGCACTGCCGCAGATCACGCTGGGTTCTCACCGTGCAACGAAAAGACTGAGTCTGGCTGCAATTTGGCCAGAAAAAATGTTTTAATGCATATATAAAGATACATGTAAGCACTGATTTATTTGTGTATTCTGTGGTCTGTGTGTTAATTTTCAATTAAGGGATTCTTGATGTTGTGTTCTCTCTGTATTCTATTTATTTCTTTACTTGCAGCCATGTTCGGCTGTCAGAACACATCAGTATCGTCTAGTCATGACTGTCGCATTCATGCTCATCTTGAAACCACTAGTTGAGTCATGTCATTTGTTGTCTTGCAGATTGGCATACACATCTGTTTCTATTATGATTAATATTATTATTATTATTTATAGAGGTAAAAATGTAAGTTTTCTGCAGTTTCTTATGTTAATTTGACTGTTCCCCTGAGACACATTTTCTTGCCCATAATGGAAATTCATCGCCTTGAAGTTGAGTCTTGTTGATTTTAATAGTAGAAAAATAAAGATATCTCGCTCCTAAAGATGCTTTATTTATGTCTTTTAATTTTTCTGAACTTGTTCTGGTAAATCACACAGCGTTGTTCCAATTATGCTGGAATGCTGCTTGTACACATATGTTGCATCACTCATCTCTATCTCAAGGACACTGTTCCCATCTAGACACAAAAGTAATAATAGAAAATGCTATTTTCAGTAATATTCGTACTGTGAGTTGCACATAATCCTTGAACGTTAATGCCTCTCCCCGCAGAGCACAGAGTATTTACAGCTTTATTTTTGGAAGCTTGATGAGTATGTTGCTGTAGGCTGATGAGAAATCTTTCTTCTCCCATGAAAATTAAAGTTTTATTTTCATTTATCTGATTATTATTCATTTATTTGATTTAAACAGGATGCAGCCACATGACTGGCTCTGTTCAGCAGTAACCACAATGAGGACTGCTGACGTACTTTTATTATCAGGGGCTGTTATTTGAAAAATGAGCATAAATCAACATATTTGAAAAAGTTTTGGAATAGCTGCTGTAATGACAGTAAAGCTGACCTTTTTCACAGCTTTATATCTGTACATTTCTAATTAGGTGCCAATGACTGGAAGATCTTTAGAAAATGGCATGTTTTGTCTCATTTTATGTTGGCACCTGAGGACGATTCATAAATGACCTTCAACAGTTCATTTGGACATGATGCCAGTAGTTTAATATTCAGGAACATCATGTCAACGCAACTTCATTTTTCCCATAAAGCTAATTTTGAGCATACATGTAAAGGTAGCGTGATGAAGCTTAGTGTATGCTTATATACCACTTCTTGTTCTTTGTGATTATCGTAATTTTTATGTAATAACATTGTTTAACTCCTTTCTTCTGCTATTACCCTTTATTCTTTTATATTTAGGGTGTTTAAGTCTTAAATCTTTGAAAAATTAAGAAATTTATTGTTTGGGAAAAAGAAAATGACACATAAATCCTTTTAATTAAATCTGACTTTTAGGAACAGTTTGGTCTTTTTTCCTCCAAATCTAATTACAACTAGTGGAGAGTCCTTTATAGATAATTATTTTTCTGGAATAAAAGATATCTGACTTGTTTTAAATAAATCTGAATATGACCAGTGAGCAGCAGCTGTCTGGTCCAAAAAGCCTAGTTGGTGTTCAGAAGAGAATATGCAGACTTTTTTGTAGGTGATAGAAACGGCAAGAGGAAATCAAATAACAACTAGGTAAGGTTCATACAAACTAAGGTATGAAACGTACCATCTCTGAGCACATGACAGCTCTGAGCTTAAAGCAGATGGCTGCAGAAGACCACACCATCATTTCAGCACCATAGCCTACCACTGATGGCTGCTTCCACCAGGATAACGCACCATGTCACAAACATTAAATCATCTCCAACTGCTTCCTTTAACATGACAATATGTTTACTGAACTTCTCTGCGACTTTCTCCGTCACCAGATCCCAGTCCAGTCCTTTAGGAAGTGGTGGAATGAAAGATTTGCATCTTCAATGTGCAGCTGATGTTATCATGTCAATATGGACCAAAATCCCTGAGGGGAGTCTCAACAGCTTAATGAATCTTTGCCAATTACATCTCCTGTAATTGTTATTTGATTTGTTCTCAGTTGCTTTTCCACACAAGGCAGGTTTATAGTTTTACCCTGTATTTTCATAAAGGCTCATCAGCAGTTGTGTCTCACCATAAAACTATTAGTATTTTTCATTTCTTCCTCTCCCACTTTTGCCAGTAAATGAATGGATGTGTCTTTGTTTATTCCTTTAAGCTGTGTAATCGTCAATCTGTGACTGTGCATGTGCCAGAGATCTGATAAAAGAAGGGTGGAGGAAGAATCTGGGCAGGACAAGGGAAGTATGTAGCTGTCAAACAGCTAAAGAATGCAGCCTTTACAGCTCTGCAGGGCGAGTACAAGTTAAAGTGAAAGTGCCTTGATAAAATGGAGAACCCCAGAGGTAGGGTTGGTGTTCGTCTTTAAGCTGTGACCAGTAGAACAGGATAGTTCTCTGACATTAGCAGAATGGTAAGAGCTCAGCTTTTTCACATTTAATTTGACTTTAAACTTAATTAAACTTAGTGACAGCCTGAAAAGAGATTATTTGTTGTTATACTGGTGTGTTTATTTTATGCTATGATGTGGTATATTAAGTTTGTGCATTGACAGAAATGACAGAAAACAATAAAATAGAGAATATTTGCATTGGTTTTCATTTAAATAAGGAATTTATTTAGAAGGGACAAATGTCATAAATGGGTTCATGACAGATTATGCAGATGACAGATCATATAACTATTGAGTGTTATGCTTTTGGAAAATAAAGCACACAGATATGGAATAAATAACTTATAAAAATGACATATTTGCTTTTGTGCAGAGTTTCTGCAGGGATTCAATGACAAGAAATAAGAGCCAAACTTGAATGAATTTTAAAAAATTGCTGCTAATTCATGTCGCCAATGCAAAAAAATCCCAAACTGATTGTAAACTGAGTAAGAAGAAAAGGAAAGATAACTTCCTAAGAATGTTTATCTCAACCTTTATGTCTGTTTATGCAACTCGTATCTGTTCAGTCTGTCGCTTTCTGTCACAGTGATTATCTGACAAGATAAATGCATAAAAGAAATACACGCAGTTCAGCTGCACCACTTTCATACGCCGGTTCACAGCCTCGGTTTAACCCAAGGGTGCCTACTCTGTTATTCAGAGCTTCTGAGCTTTGAAGGAGGGGGAGATTCACATTAAGAAATTACAGTATGTGAGACAGCAGAACAGTTGGAGGGTGTTGGCGGGGAAAGAATGCTCGATTCTGACCCCTGAATGATGGGATTGTTTTTTCTCATTCTGGCCATTCCAAAAAATGCGATGACCGCTTAGGCCAATCTGTTTGTCAACATTTCAACCCCAAAATGAATGTGAACACATCAAAAATCACCAAAGTAATAAACATGTATCTTTCCAAATGCTGCTTTACAGCTTCTATTTTTTAGAATAATGAGCTTTTAGAATAAATGTTGACAAATGTATACAGAATATAGAGATAAAAAAGACAGAAATGCTTCAACTTTACTGAGTCGATGTTTTGGTGGAAGTGAGTCAACAGACAGATTGATGCAGTTACCGGCATCCCCTGCTCAGGCAGCAGAGAGGTTAATCCATCAGCCTTCATGCCCTGCTGTGGGTTCAGCAGCACCTTCACATTCACCGTCGCGCGTTCAAGCACACACACAGTTACACACAATGTCAACGCATCAAAATTTTATGATAGAGGGACTGGAGGCTGGGAAATTACATTGTACTTTACAATGCACAATCTCATTCACTTTGCAGTTTCTACTCACTGCTTTTGTTCTTCAAACTCAATCTGTGATCACTTCATAGTTTATGAGAATCAACCATCTGTTTCAGCTCCAATTAAATTTCCTTGGAGGTAATGAGACTGTTGGCTGGTCTTTAGGATGGAGCCTCCAGAGAGACTTTCTCCCTGGCACTGGGACTGGAAACAGGGTTTCTTACATAAATAATGAGATTCAAATGCCAGCTGTGATATGGTTGCATTCATGTTTTAAACTGCTCACTTTTACACGAATATCTCCCTCACTGTGACTTTTATTACATGTTACTGCTTAGTTAAATTAAAGTCTTGTTTAACAGCTTTCCTTACCCTGGAGATCCAGGACCAGGCTACATCTGCCACAACCCCTGCCACCATATTCAAGGTTTCCTAGCGTGGTGCATTAATGCAATATTTTAATCAGATTCGGTAAAGCAGGTTTAATAACACCAGTGTTTTCTGATTGACTGTTTAAACCCTCCTGAAATAACAACTCAGATGAAGTGGAGGAGAAAACTCTGACCTGGTCATAGAGTGGGGAAAATTTTGTTACTGGGATTTGTGGTACTGGCGCCTATTTTATTAAAACTAAAATCTTTAATAAAAGATAAGTAAAAGAAGGTCTGGCTAGGGGTATATCCCTGAACACCCTCAATCCTCCTATTCCCAAATCCTCAAATAGACACAATACAATAATATAAAGCAGCAAATGTTCAGTCACAAAGCTTCACCTGGTGTCAAAACTTTGAACCAGCACGGTGAGACGTCAGGACATGATGAATTTTGAGGTCATGACCTTTTATTTGCACTTGTTTAAGGGCAATAAGACAAATAAGTCCAGATATATAGCAAAAAATATGATTTCTTTGGTGAATAAAGCACCACCTTGTGGGGAAACCATGAATCCAACAATCGAGAAATTTGACACAGATTGTCCTCTTGGAGACCTGAACGGGTATACTGAGTATCAATATCCCCTTGTAAATAGTTCCAGAGATATAGGCAAAAATCGGATTTTTCATGCATAAAGCACCACCAGGTGGGGAAACCATAAATCCCAAAATGGTGAAATTCAAGCCAGGTCGTCCCCTTGGGGACCTAAACAGGTAAACTGTATCAAAATTCACTTGTAAATAGTTGTAATAGTTCCAGAAATATCCCCGACACTCCACATATATTTGGGAATACTATGATTATTACTGCAAAGTCATGTTTGTTCTTGTTTTTTTTACAGTACTTAAAGTGCAACTTCATATTTTAAATACTTTCTTTTGTGAAGTTATCTAAACTTAGAAATTCGAGGGAATGGACCTGATCTATTATTGTGTTTGCAATTTGCGTAAAACAAGTTTGTCTGGCTGGGCTGAAATATTTTAAGCAGCTCTGCAGAATGGAGACAACACATGATGATAAGTTTTGTGGAATTTTTTTTCAGAAAAATTGTTTTGAGGTTTTAAATGAGACACCAAAATAAAGACCAAAAAGCGCTACTCAGATATAATTCTGCAAAAAACGAGACAGCCAGTCAAAGCATACGAAGCAGACTGGCAACACATGGAAGCTGTAAGATGCCAGGTCAAAGACAGTCTGACAGATTAATAAAACAAAAGATAAATCCAGAATGGCTGACTGGCTGAGACGGAATAAGTGAATGGTGATCAGAGGCAGAAAGGGGAAGCTCGCACTGATACAGTTACCTGATGTGACATGAATGTCTAAGAAAAAAGTAATATATGAAATAAAAAATGAATGAATAACACCTGACTCTTAAAGTAGTCAGATGTGTGAAATTTATTGAGATCTAATGGTCTTCCAATCTGCTTTCATTTATGTAAAACCTATTTTTCTTTACTTTAGGGTTGTCTAGCTCCAGTCCACAATCCCACAGGTTTTCAGCTTCTCCCTGACCTAAATTAAGGAGTCATTGTGATAAACTTCACAGGCTGTTGGATCCATTTATTTGAATCAGAAGTGTTGGAGCCAGGAAAGGATGAGATGATGGATTTCAATTGGTTGCAATAAAAAATGCTACTTTTTTTAAACATAATCTATTGTTTGTGGAGAGAAATTAAAGCATGCTGGCATATCATTAGTACAGATTTAAAGCAAATGAAGTGACTTTCAGTGCTATTCATTATGCTCAAGTATTTGTAGTCCTGCAGGGCGTCTTGGCCTGCCTGTAACAGATGTTTGTCTGAAATTCTGGGTTTGATATAAAAACTATCACGCCAGATGTGCACTGATTAATGTAAATAACCATTTAGAGTTATAACTATCTTGGAACACGCTATAAAGACTGAAGCATTGCGCTTTCATGTGATTTCCTGGCTTTTTTTTTTTTTTTTTTTTGCATTTTGTGAACCTGTTATGAAAACTTAAAAATAACTTTCAAAGCTTTAAAATATTATAAAATAATTTAATTTGAAACTTGCTGCATAATTCTATTTTCCATTATGTCAGACTCTTATCATTACGATGAATCTGAAATACTGCATGTAAAAACACTTTTAAGGAAGAGGTGCTCAAAGAGATTACAACAGAGACATGAGCCAAGTTAAAGTCTTATCCAACCCAATATAAACTTATATAATTTATATATTTATTTTTCTTTAATCAGTAGTAGTTGTCTCTTAAAACACATTTCTGAAATTCTTAACCATCTAAAAGAAAAAATAAAAGATTCAGATTATTTTTTTCCTGCAGTTTTTCTTAGTGCGAACATTGAAGGGTTAAATGTGATTTAAGGGTTATGTTTTAGTTTGTTAGGATTTAATTCTAAAATGCAGGGAGCAATCACACTTCTGCTTTGACAAATGTTTGAAATCAGGTTTTTGGTGACTTAAAGTTGCTTTGCAATCCGTATTTTAAGTGCACTTTGACTCAGCTGAATGTAAATAGCATCTGTTAATGTGCAGGAAGTAACATCATGACTTTTATATGACTGTCTAGGTTCCAGAAGTCGTTGGAAGCAGTTTGTTAAAGTTAGATACATTTCATGTTTATTCAAGACAATAGCTAGTAAATTTAATTTTGCAACGATTACTTTATATTCGCTCTTTGCAAAAGTGTTACTTTAACTGCACACATGAAAAGGCGAGTATTATGTAGACTGTCATTCACAACCTGTGAAGCATCTTCAACGCCCACCTTAATAATAAGAGTCAATACATTGTCATGGCAACTACGCTTTTCTTCCTAACAACTGCCTCACCGCCCACAGAGGTCCCACGGCTACCGTCACTAACATACAGTTTATGGTCACCAAGCAACCCCCTTCCTCTTCTCAGTCTCTCTATTTAAGGAGCAAAAGAGGAGGAATAATAAACGATGCTGCACAGAAATTAATTTTCAAAAATAGATGGAGCTGTGCAACAAATCCAAATATCCCCCCTGCCCCCCCCCCCCCCAAAAAAAAAAAAACACTTTGTAAATGTTAAGTATTCTAACAAAAGATAGATATGTTTATCTACTGTTACACTATTTGTGGTATTATGCACTTCCCTGTAGGTGTCAGAGTTTTCCTTTTTTACTGGGCTTTTGCGTTGCTCTTGTGTTACGCAACATAACAGCAGTGACCTCAGTGCTGTTGTTAGGGTCAACATTAATTTAGCTCTGTCATGAGTCAGTTGAATGCACAGGATGTCCTGCCAAAGGACCCTGTATTGTTTAAAGTTTTCCTCTCTGCCCATTCCAAGTCTTGGTTTAAGAAGTGACTGGTGATGTTTGTTTTTCAGGATCACTTTTAAGATCAAAATTTCAACTATTTGAAACAGTTCCTTTTTCCCTGCGAGAACTTTTCTTTCTGCTCTTTTTGTTTATTAATGACACATCAACTACGGAAGTCTGCAGATTTGCAGGACAATGATGACAAAGGGAGAGAGGGAAAAGAACAGTATATCACCTATTTAGCTAAAATTAATAAGTGATTAGGAATCATTTAAACACATGTGTGATATAGAACTAAACACATGCCAAAGGTTGAAACCACACAAGCCTTTCTGTCACAACTAGCGGCTTTTGTTCCTCAAACGACACGCTTCCACACATCTCTGACCCTGGCTGTACTTGCAGACTTGCTGTCAGACACTGCACAACTGACAGAAGTGGGTGCGGCTAACACAAGAAGGAAACGTAGGCAGGAACATGTGACTGTGGCTGTTCTCCCAAACACACACTGACTAACTCGGAGGGTTTTTATCAGGTCTGAACGTAACGGGACGCAGAAGGATTTCTGGATCTACTTCAATTTTAGTGATTATTACAATGTTGACTGCAAACAGGACACCATTGGTTTGAGACTGGAAATTCCTCCTGTTATTCCTGTGCAACAGGCTGAGAGAAGTTCTGGGAGGAGATTTTGATACAAACATTGTGTCATTTTCCTAGTAAGCTGGTGCCGCCTGTTTTACACCTGCTGCTAACATAACAACCTGGTCTTTCCTATCATCATGTTTCTGGCAGTGGAGGAGTATGCTTAGAGAGCTGCTGACTCTTCAAATTCTTTACTGCTTTTCTGATTCACAAGGAAGACACAGCAATGAAGGGCACACTAGTTAGCTTTGCGAAATATTAACTAAACTCTGAACTCTTAAAAAGACTGAAGACAGAAAGCTTTATGTCTGTGATCACTACTTCATTACGTAGAAGCAGAAGTTCGTCAGGTGACAGCCACTGCTTGGAAAAAAATATGTATTTACAGATGTTATGAATTCACCATGAGTTCCAGTAAGAGATGGTTAGTTTTACGTCGCTCTAAACTTTACAAGTAAGTCCATTTTTAGTCGGTTATGAAGTACTACTTTATCCACCATTCATTCAGCCTCTATTTTGAATGTAAAAGTGTTTGTTATTACTTGACTCATCCTAACAGCTCTTGCTCCTTTCCATCTATAGTGTGGAAGGAGAATCCCAGTGTCCAGAGACTGGAGCCCACAAAGAGAGCCCCTTCAGCCAGATGCCTTACATTCGAGGGTCAGAACGCTACAGTGATAGCAGCAGTGTTCCCCCTGGTTCCAGGGGCCCCTCATGCGTGGCGACCTCGAACCCGGCCAGCTTGGCCTGGGCGCTGAGGACACGTCACCAACCTGCAAGTCTGGCCCTCCGTAAGCAAGAGGAGGAGGAAAATAAAAGATGCAAGGCTCTTTCTGACAGCTATGAACTCTCCACAGATCTGCAAGATAAGAAGGTAATTACACTGATGGTACCGTTGGGCCGTCTTTGTGTTTTTTTGGAGACCACCGCATCTTCATATTTATTTTTCTCTCTGCCTTTGCAGGTGGAAATGTTGGAGAGAAAGTACGGAGGCTCCTTTGTAAGCCGCAGAGCAGCGAAGACCATTCAGACAGCCTTCAGACAGTATCGTATGAACAAAAACTTTGAGCGCCTCCGAAGCTCTGCCTCAGAGAGTCGCATGACGCGCCGCATCATCCTGTCCAACATGAGACTCCAGTATTCCTTTGATGAGCGGCAGCCTCAGCAGCAGGCCCAGACACAGACGAACTTCACCCACAGTGTGGCTATAGGGCCCCCTCACTCCCCCGATCCGGATCGCCCAGGTGACTACACCCATCTGGAGGACTCCTTTTCCAAACAGGTAAAATGTTGTGAAATGTCTTCAGGTAATGCATGAAAAAAAATGAGCTAACTGAACATGAAGAAAAAAGCATTTAACTTAATGAGATTCAGTCTATGATAGAGTCAATGAATCCCCTGATATGTTACACTTGGATAAAAAGGACTTCTTGGCTTAAAACAAGTGATTAAGTTCCCTATATGAATGCATATTTGCTCAGAATTGCAGTATAACAGCTTCTTCCTTTTCTCTGTAGGTCAAGTCCTTAGCTGACTCCATAGATGATGCCCTTACCTGCCGCACGGGTCGTGATGACTCTCAGGAGGGCAGCAGAGAAGGTGGAGGAATCAGTGAAGACTTTGGAGAATGTATGTGGAGCAGCAGCAGCAACCCCTCCTCCCAAAGAGGTTTAGGAGAAAGAGGCAGAGGAGCCGGAGGGGGGCTCAGTATGCACGGTGACAGTACAGCCACCTCATACAGCGATGTCACCCTTTACATGGATGATGGCATGCCGTCCTCTCCTCTGTCCCTCGACCGGGCACCCAGCAGCACAGATACAGAGTACTGGGGCCCCGGCGGTGGTGTGGGAGGCCGTGAAGACAGCAGGGACACAGAAGGAGGAGGCAGCAGTAACAGCCGCCGCAGCACCCCATGTACAGAGTGCAGAGACTACCGTCAAAGGGGTGCACACCTGCCTCTTCTAACTATTGAGCCGCCCAGTGACAGTTCAGTAGACATGAGTGATCGTTCAGATCGAGGGTCCCTAAACAGACAGCTGGTCTATGAGCAGGAACCGGGAGTGGGTTCAGGCTCCCCTCAGGGAACCCTCAAACACTCCCCTAACACAGGCATCCGCACCTCCTCCACGGGAGCTGCCCAGGGTCAAACCCGACCTCCTGGCAGACCGATACCTACGCATATCCCACACCAGGTGGCAGCTCACCACCACCATCACCACCACCCTATCCATCACCATCAGTACCCTGACACACCTTCATCTTCCTCCTCCCCCCAGCAGCCTCCCACCACTCCTCTATCCTCTTCCTCATCGACAGCTCTGCCCCCTGGTGGTCTGGAACAGCCATGCTGCTCTGACGGAGACAATGACTCGCTCAACTCCACCACCAACTCCAATGAGACGGTCAACTGCAGCTCGGGCTCCTCGTCTCAGGACAGCTTGCGGGAGCCCTTGCCTCCTCTGGGCAAGCAGACCTACCAGAGAGAGAGCCGTCATAGCTGGGACTCTCCACCCTTCAACAGCGATGTGGTGCAGAGACGCCAGTACCGCATCGGTCTAAATCTCTTCAACAAGTAAGATGTTGTAGGATGATAAACACAATTGTTTGTTTTTAACTGTTTTGATGCTGTTCATTTAAAAGCAGAGAGAATATTTAAGGTAATGTTTCGTAAACTATAGGAAACCAGAGAAAGGCATCCAGTACCTCATAGAGCGAGGTTTTGTATCGGACACCCCCGTTGGGATTGCTCGTTTCATCCTAGAGCGAAAGGGCCTCAGCAGGCAGATGATTGGAGAGTTCCTCGGAAACCGACAGAAGCAGTTCAACAAAGATGTTTTGGAGTGAGTAATTAAAAGACATTATCTTTTTTCTGAGTAGCATTACAAAATCAGAAGGTCCAAGAAAAACCTGTCAGAAAGTAAATAATTTCTTATACCGTTTTTGACTGGATGCAACTTTTCAATAAAAACTAACACAAGACTGTAGATTTAAAGACACACTATGTAAGATTTGCTGACATTTAGTGCTAGAGAGCATATAAATTACCTAAAATGCCTGAGGCAGGTGTGAATGAATGCATAAAAACAAGTTTTCATTTGCGAGTGGATCTTCTGGCCTCATGTGCAGCAATGACAGTACTCTAGGTACATACCTGTATGTCAAAAGTGTGTATTTCTCTACTGTCTTCTTCCATGGTCCTTTTAAGGCGTTTCTTATCTCAAGCGGTGCTCTAATATCTCTAATTCCCTATTAAGGGATAAAAGGACCTCATGAGCTCCCGGAAAGGAAACTACATATAAATATATGTATATATATATATATATATATATAGATAGATAGATAGATAGATAGATATAAAGAAAAGAAATGTTAATGTAAGCGTGTTAGTAATGAGCTATATAAATCCCCTGAACACAGTTTGCATAAATTGCTGACTGCTGTAGTTTTAAACTTTGGCCAAACTGGTATCAGGTGCTATGTAAATAATAAATAATGGGTCTGTTTGATAAACAATGTTTAGCTCTTGCTAATTAAATAATGTAAGCCCTATTTATTGTACCCGCAAGAAATTGCCAATATTATTTGTTAGAATTTTAACAGTTTACATTAATATTTTCTGTAGTCATATCACATTTATTTGAAGCCATTAAAAAGCTTTTTTAAATTTTGGGTTTTTCTGATAACCTAGTAGGGATCACCCACTGTGGAACTCTAGAAATGCTGTCCTGCAGGTTCTATATTCTTACCTGCTGCAATGCACCTGAGTAACTGGTCATTACAAGCCTTGTGCAGAGCTTGACAACAAGTTGTTGAATCAGATGTGTTGCAGTAAGGGAACATCTAAAACCTGCTGGACTGTTGGTTACCCCTGCACAGGTAAAACAAATGGTACCAAGTGTGATATAACCTTCTAAAAATAAAAAAAAAGGTTTCATAATTTAAAAAAACATCATTCTACCTCTTCAGGTTTTCTAAATTCAGGAAAGCATGGAACTGTCCAGAATAGAGGGAAAGAAAATTAAGTTAAAATCAATTTAGCCTAAGTATCAGAGCTCTTACTGGCAGATGATGGGTGAATATGGATTTTTAATTCTTTAGATATTACAATGCAGTTTTCTAAGGAGATCAGATGGTGGGTGTTGCATAGCTGGTTACTCATTACAACTAAAAGTGGCCTGCAATTTGACCTGGAGTTGAGGTCAAAGATTTGAAAATTGACTTGGACTCATTGAAGTGATTAAATTAAAAAATTCACCTAACCAACAAAATGCAAACTGCTACATCTGGTTCAGTATTACATGGTAATACTGAACCAGAATAATAATAGAAAAATAGAAAGCTAAGTGGTTTGACCATCTCAACTTTGTGAGATAAGCATGAGACTTGTTTTTGTAAACTGGGAATCATAACTAGATTCAACAAAGATGTTCATGTCTTGGTGCCTGACATCTATCTATACATATTAATCATGACTCCATGCAATGCAAGCACATGTCATGGTTTTTTTTAAATGTCTTTTTTTGTTTTTATAAACATGAAACATGAAGAAAATAAAAAGAGATGCTTATGTTATTTCATCTTATTTGAAGAATTACTTAATACTATTTAAAAATATTTAGGACAAATTAAGTAGCAGTAGTAATTATCAGGTCCTCAGGTCTATAGTGAATATTTTACTCTATACAAATGTGTGAAAAAAATAGCATTGACCTCTTTAGCCCTCCACTATTTATCAGAACTAAGAGGTAACAGATTAATTCAGGAAGCAACATTTTAACAGCTGCAAGGCCAAACTGAACAGCCTTGAGAAAAGACACATAACATTCTGAAGCACTGAGTTTTGGTATCCCTATCTCCAGGCAAAAATGAACTCGGAAAACTCAAGCAACAACATATTTCTCCCCTTCATACAACAATATTAAAAGCAGATTGAAACCTGAAAGAAAAGGTAGTGAAGTAAAATGTCTCAGCTTCAAGTTGCTGCAGGGCAACGATGGCTCCAGGATCTGCATAATGAAAACCAGTGTGGCATTCAAATGAGTCAGAAGCATAGAGTTTTTAGTTTGAGAGGTTATGTTGCTTTGTTACAAGAAAGCTCAAGCTGATGTTTGGCAAAGATATTTATACAAAAAGTCTTCATTTACTGGATAATTATGAATTACTGGTTTCTGTTAGGCCAAAATAAGTGATAACGTCTGGTATCTGGTTTTAATATGCAGTGCTTTGATACATTCTGGATAAAAAATAATATTACATCTCTGACACAGCAGTTGTGATAAAAGCAACAATCTGGCAGCAGATTCTACTTCTGCAAGTAATATCAATAAAATGTAAATGCAAGATGTTGCACCATGGTCCTCGCCAGAGGGAGGCAACAAAGAGAAGACAGTCATTGAGGAAATAAAAAGAAAGATCCAGGTAATCCATGACACAACAGTGACACCTCAGAAGATTAGAGGTGCCTCTCAGTCTAAATCAGCCTTCTATCTTCATGCTTAGCCCCATTACTTGCTTTGTAGGGTACTGCCCTCAGGGATGCACTTCCCACACATTGGTAGATGCCAAGTGACAAAGCAAGTGCACGTGCGCAAACAGGCTTGCATGTGCTATCACTCACGGAGTCACACTGAGCAAGATAAAGACGAATTGAATAAGATGATTGACGAGGACAATGCTGGGAAGTCTTTAAAGAAAGTGTCTGAAGGTTTCTGTGGGCTGAAACTGTTCATGAATCACTGCTCAAGAGTTTTCTTTCAAATTTAAATGCAAACTTTTACAGTTGAGTTTCAACCACATGCTGCCAACACAGAACTGCTTACTGCTGGCATTTTAATGACCATAAAAACTGCATTTTTGAAGAAATTTCTGCCAAACACAAGACAAACTGGTGAGTATGTTTTGGAGGGAGACCAGGATGTGCATAGGGTATTGTTTGTCTTAGGCAGACAGGAGGCTGCCGGTGGAATGCCAGTGTAAATACCTGGTTTTGTCAGTTCTCTGAGCTGCTGTCTGGGATCCAGAGTAACCACAGGATCAGCATCAGAGAACATTTTTATCCCTCAGCTTACAAACCTACTGAACTGCAGCTCTGCATCCGCTCTTCCTCTCCTTGCTCTCTTTGTTGTGAGCCATCTTCACTCCTTGAAAAACAACATGGCCCTACAAGTGCTACTTACTTTTGGATTGTGCACAATGTTGAAGGAAAGGCAAGATCTCTGGCCAGTTTAGTAGGGGCGATTTACTTTTTTTGCAATATATAAACACAATAAAAAATATTTTTGGCGGAGATTTTTCTTTAAAATTGATGCGATTCAAAAGCTTCAGTTTAAATGTACACATTCCCCTTTTGCTTTGTGATTACAGACAGGTACAGTCGATTTTCAAAAAGTCAAATCACTTGGGTAATTTACAAAAATACTAAATACCTCACATTCAACCTGGGGACAACACTGACCTGTGTGATGAAGTAAAATAAAGGCTAAATGAACCCAAATCAGGAGGAGCTCTGGGACTTGGAAAATATGTACTGTGAACAATTAACATGCGCATCCAGCATACAAATCAGTAACTGGCACGTTACACATACTGTAAAGCTCATTACAGTTGCAAAACACACCAACATCGATCAAATTCAGTGACAGAGCAGCAAGTGAGCTCTGTCAGAATCCGCCTGCCACTCAGCTCTTTAACTTGCTGCTTCACCCCAATCACCCGGCACAGACACAACAACAGCCCCGTCTTGCATTCTAACAAGTCATGCTTCGTTATGTGCAGGACTTTTTCCCAGACTTTTGCGCTCTTTGAAGGATGCTGGCTGTTGTGATGCTTTTATCTCCTCCCTCAAAAAGAAAAGGAGTAAAAAGACAGAAAAAGAATTCTTGAACTAAAACATCCATGGTTAAACATAAAAGGGCAGAGATATTTTAATACTGACATGACTTCAAAGGCGATGAACACATTCAAAGGATATCACAAGAAAGAGATGCAAAAGCATGGTAGTCACCTGTAATCCACTGCTAATACCTGGTCCCCATAACTGCATATTAACATTAGCTCCGCTCACACAAGAGCTGGTTCAGTGCAGACACTCAGACAGGAAATAGGGTAATTAAAACCCAACTGACTAAACATATAATTGTACAAATTTCCCATGTAGATATTTTATAGGTGCTTTCTGTATATATGCAGAATACAAACAGAGATCGTGACGCTCACACAAGGAAACTGAATATTCATCGCAGATCATCGGCTGTGTTTGAGCGACGTCTATCCTGCCAGCCAACATCTACCGCTCTTTCATTTCTGTTCATCTGTGTCTTATTCTTACATCACTTCAGCCCTTTGTCTTGTGATTCCACGTTCTTTGAGTTTGTTGCAAGTTCACTGTTAAAAGGTAGTTTTAAAAAGAACATGCTTGCTTTTAAATAAAATGAGGAAGGAAGTGTACCTTCAAAAGGCCTTTTTTGTTCTTTCCACAGAACAGAGGTTTGTTGAAAGTTATAGAAAGCACTACTAAATCATTGATGTGGCACAAATAAGCATTTAAAAGAAAGATTTTCGCCATCACACTGGTGTGGATGTTTACATTTAGAGTGAAATTGTGACATATCTGATGTGTCCTATGCTTCCTTCTATTTTTTTAAGTAAAAATAGTTGTCTATCAACCAAAAGGTTGCGGAATCAATTCCAGGCTTCTTCCGACTGCATGTGTCAAAATGGGAAAGACACTGAACCACAAGTTGTCCACTGAGGTCCCTATTGAGGTATGGGTAAATGTGCCATGTTGTGTAAAATGCTTTGAGTCAACATGACTGGAAAAGCACTATATAAGTATATTTATCATTTATTTAATACTTTATCAGCAAAGTATATCTCAGTGACATATTTAAGGGCTTGAAATGCCAGTTCCAAACAACAAAAGTGACACAAGAATGTACACAAATGTGTAATCAGAGGTAAAAAGACTTTTTTGTCAGCAATAAACAGTTTCAGTTCCCTGTTAGAAAAGGTTGTCAGACAGCAACATGAGAGAGAAAATACCATAAATATAAGCCACACTTAAACTGATATGTCCTTTGATTGTTTTTTTCGTTTTTAGTTAGTTAATATCTAATTTTGGGGGGAGTGGAATATGTTTTGTAGGTGATACAATTTAAACTTTAAACTG
>JBAMHX010000015.1:4931109-4960459 GCA_037177515.1 Pseudomugil tenellus
ATTTCATGGTCATATATTTATTTCAAAGTGTTGTATTTATTTATTTAATGTTGTATTTATTTATTTAATTATGAATATGCTTCAGCTTAATCATAGGAAATTACTTAAGAAGATTTTTTTTTTTTATAGGGTTGCATGATGGCGTGGTGGTTAGCACCGTTGCCTCACAGCAAGCGAGTTGCCTGTTAGCATGGGTTCTCTCCAGGTACACCAACTTCCTGCCACAGTCCAAAGACATGCACCATAGACATAGGCTGATTGGAGGCTCTAACAAATTTTCCAGTAGCACTTAAATCCAGGATTGTGAAGGATTGTGACCCTGCAAGACAAAAGCTGGACATCCCTGGTCTGGAAGGGTGGAGTTCTAGTTAGTTGGTGGACGGCAACCATCTCCAAAAAGACTGTGATGTCACCAAGATGGTATGCTGAGTGATGTCTTTGACTGCAATACTGAGGAGTGAGATGGTATAGGTGCTTTTAGGTTGCCTGAGAGTTTCAATATCTCCTCGTATATACCTGCAGTTTCTAACTGATCCTTTACTACCATGGTATAAAAGGGAAATGTGTACCTTGCAGTAAAATTGTTTTTCATGCTAGACACTGCACCATGTTGCAAATACCACCATTAAATCATTGGCTTCAAATGGTATATGAAGTGGCAACCATTGTTCACAAACCTCAACCATTCTATGAACCAAAAGAGCATTTTTAAAAAGGAAGATGAAGATGGACAGCAGTCTGTTCAAACAAAAATCTTTTAGGGAAATTATGGCATCAATGGAGAAGATCCAGGCAGAAAATATCTATGGATGACAGATTTGTTAAGAGGATTTTATAGAGCAACTTTTATGTTAACCGTTTCACATACAGTGTCTGCTACAGTGCACAGCTATTAAAAACTGTTTTGTATGCACCTGCACCATAACAAGAAATTAGTAAATAAGTTTTTTTTTCATACAGACATCAATGCGCCATCCAATGCACTGCCACTCACAAAAATATACTGTTAATGTATTTATATGAATACATTGTGATTACCAAGTTTCCTCAGTGATAGAAAAAAAGGAAAGGGCTACAGGTAATTTGATCTGTCAAAGCTTAATTTCTTATTTTGACATTTAAAAAGAAACATTTCAATTGTGATTCAAGGTGATTTCTTAGGAAAAATACATAAACGCATATTCATAAAAAGTCTACCTTTACCTCAGTATAGATTTATAGCACTTGCCAGTGTCTGTGAATATTTTCTAATATGATTACATTAAATGGAATAATACATTTAAATGCTCTTATTATAGTACAATAATTTAATATAGAATGATTATTTTTCTTTAATAGAAAAGGAACATTGTTCATTAGTTTTAGCAGCCTGCAGTGAACCCCCACTTGTCTTCCTTTTACTTTAGCAAATGACATCTTTTTTAAATCTTTATTTTCGCTTTTCTTTTATAAGTGCGGTTTAAAAGATTTCCAAACTAAACTAGAAAAATAATAAAACAGGGCAAATTTAACCCAGTTTGGCTAATTAAAAACACATAAGATAACACTACGATTGTGTAATTGCTTTTCATGCCATTAGATGCAAATTATAATATCATACATTATTGGTTAATTTAATATTAAATGTAATATTACATTTAATCTTGTGTTGCGAATAAAAATTAAGGAAACGCCTTTAGACATATTTCCTGCTTTCGGGCTCCTTAACTTGGATTTGCGTACGTGGGCACTATTTTCAGGGAGTAGACGCTGTGTGAAGATTTGAGGTTGTACTTCGGTCGTGAGAAAAAAAACTAAGATGGCGTCTCATCAAGAAAGATTGGATGGCCTGAAGAGAGTAATGATGTTGATCGGAAAATGATTAATCACGACATAATTGAGAAAGTTTGAGACCCTAATTTAGTGTCAAACGAGCATCAGTCACCCATATGTTGAACCCGTTTACTTGACGGAGCGTGGTACATGGAGAGCTGAGGCTGGAAACGGTCAACTTTGCTAGCAGCGGTAGCTATCCAACTGGACCGAGCACAGCTGGCCAGCGTTAGCTAACTACCAGTCATCACAACAGAGGAAGGAGACCGGCCACAATCCCTATCATACCCCGGGACATCGAAGTGTCTTCGGGTCAGTCACAGGAATGCATCAAGGCATTTTATGGGGTCAACAAATACTTGGATTTGTGCGATAAAATACATGACTCCTTAGCGTGATGTTAGTCTCGTTCTCAGTAGCGCTATGCAGGTTAGCTGGTCTGCGGTTACATTGTTGATTTAGTTTCCTCAGCCACCCATTTAACATTAGCAAACTGATGCTAGTTGTCTAGAACCGTGGGAGGCGATGGGACGGTGCTGGGGAAAAAAGTGGAGGCCTTGGTGCTAACATTAGCTGTAAGCAGCATTATCGCCTCTCATAGCTGGATAAAATACACCAAGAGTCGTCAGTTTTATCATTAAACTCGAATTGAATGACAAGTAGTGAGATAATTAATAAAAATTAGAGGGTATTTGATATTTCCATTTACTCCATGTGTTCCCTGCTGCGCTAAAGGTAAGGTTAGTTTTTACGTTAGTTCCACCAAGTTTAGAGGCTAACATTGTCAGCTAGCATAATATTATTAAGAAGTTGATGTATTTTGATGGTTACATGTGAATTTTTTGGCAATTATAATTGAATAATCGCTTTTGTTGTTGTGTTTATTAACGTAGCCCAACCCACTTGTGAGTAGAGATGCGTTTGTGGCCTTTAATTTCTTCAGGGTTCATTGCATCCACGCCATTGTTTCTTTGAAGGCCAGTAAATAATAAAATGTTTTGGATATATTTGAGTTATTTCCCAAGAGCAAATTAGGTTTGTTGTTTAAACATCCTATTTGTAAAGGGTGTCAAAATTAATCAGTTGACATTAAAATGCCAAACAGTGCTACGTGATCAGATGCATGGCATACTGCCACTTTTACACTTTTATATCTAACTATTGATTATGGTTGTCCTCAGATATTGAAAAATAAGCCACAACATCTGTGGTAATGAAGTCTTTGTTGGTGATTATCACTAAAATAATAGAGTTAATCATTTTGATTGTTTCTTTGAGACTAGACTGGGCCTGTTGTGGTGTTAAGCTTTGCAAATAAAAACAAAGTTTATGTCAAAACATTGAAAAATGGAAGCATAGTCAGTTAAATGTTAGATAATAAACTCTTCATAATCAATTGCTGATATTAAATCGTATCAGAAAGAGGAGATATAATCAGGAACTTGGAAATAAGACATTTTGTTTTTTGTTTTCATGCAGATGAATGGAAAGACTTTTGCAATGCATAAATGATTGCATTCAACCCAAGATATAATTATCTTTTATTTATGAAATGTCTCTAACAAGCCTAAAAGCATCACAGAAAAGTTTAACCCCTTCCTTGGCCAGGCCTTGGTTTACAAGAGATGGGGGGGATTTGTTTTGTTGTGTCTGTTGGGGGATGGGCAATCGAGCAGAAAAAAGGCACTCTGGGATTCCCCGTGGGGTTTTATTATCGACTGCTTGTGAACTGCTGAAAATATGATCAACTATGGGACAGTTTGAGGAACTGTTACATATGTGCGTAGCTGATTGTAGAAACAGGAAGTAAAGATTCGACTAGGCCAAACATGTGAAGTAACCTTTGTTTGAAGCTGTGTCATGTTTTTTATTTCCTTATTTGCTGGTCTATTTGTTTATGACCCGCATTTTTATTTGGAGTTAGAGAGAACACAAACAATGGAAAGAAAAATAAAAACAAACAAAGCAAACAAGCTGATGCATTAAAGTGAGAAAATGAACAAATGAGTCATATTCATTTAATAAAGCAGGCAGTAATGGAACAACCAGAAGAAAAGTTGAAATAATATAATATGTAGTACACCAGACATGATTTAGCTGTCTGAATTTGGGCAGATACGATCACGGTTTTATGCTACAGAATGCTATGGTGGGTTGAATAACTCCTCTTTTATGAATCTTATGTTTGCCATGGTGTGTGTAGTAATACTTTGTTCACTCGTGCTGTTGTACAATAAAGAAGCTATACTTTGATTGGAATGCTCCTAATGTGTTAAAGAGAGGAATTATACCACATTTGCTTATTTATTGTTTTTAATCCAACAGTTGAACTTTTATGTCGCTAAATTTATTTGGAAAATATCACCTTCTGAAAAAAATCATTTTGCCACTTGGACAACTAAAATACTTATTGCATCTTATGACTCTGATTTAAAAGGAAATACATTTGTCTCCCATTATGATAGGGAGTTTGGTAGAGTTTATTTAACATTTTAAAAGGTTTTGTTCTTTTTCTCAGGGAAATGGAAGTGGAAGAGTTTTTACCTCCTCCGGAGTGTCCAGTTTTTGAGCCATCATGGGAGGAGTTCCAGGATCCCCTGGGCTACATTGCCAAGATCCGTCCTATTGCAGAGAAGTCTGGGATCTGTAAAATTAGACCACCACCGGTAAATACTTGCTTATAGTTACATTATGTGGTAGATGTAACATTTTCTGAAATTGGGTCGCTGGGGAAGCCCAGACTTCCCTCTCCTCAGCCACATTTGGCATCTCTTCTTGAGGGATCCCGAGGTGTTCCCAGTCCAGAGACGTAATCCCTCCAGTGTGTCCTGGGTCTACCCTCTGAGGGACATGCCCAGAACACTTGATTTTTCAGACGAGTTTATTGCAAAAGTGTATGGGAAACACTTTCTTTTCGCAAATATGATCATGTGACTAGTTAAGATGGCACAGTATGGAGTAAACAACTGGGAAATGCAGAGTTTTACAATGAATTAGAAAAGGAAATCAGGGTGGGTGGACTTGAAAAGCTGTAGCAATTTTTTTGCAGTAAGTAGAAAACGCTAAAATAATGCTTTGTGGTGACATTGCGTGGGTCGCAATTCTTGTAAAATTTTGTCCAGCTGACGGGATTTTATACAAACATTGTTCAATAGAAACACCTGCAAATCAAAATTGTAGTTTTTCTAAACTTTATCAACAATAATCATGTATCTATCGTCAGTTTTTACAGATGATTTTGCTTAGGTTGTTGTTTGAGGCTGTAAGTTTTATTTTCTTTCGTTTAAATAGGACTGGCAGCCGCCGTTTTCAGTGGAACTTGACAGCTTTCACTTCACACCTCGCATCCAGAGGCTTAATGAGCTGGAGGTAAGTCAGCCCGCCATCAGTACACCGACGTCATAATCTGAGTTGTGCAGCAGGCTACATTAATCATGAATGCCCTTATAATATCATTTTAGGCTGAGACCAGAGTGAAGCTGAATTACTTGGATCGCATTGCCAGATTCTGGGAGATTCAGGGCTCTTCCTTAAAAATCCCACATATTGAAAGACGTATTCTTGATCTTTTCAGCCTGTCAAAGGTAAGCAAGAGTCAGATTTAGCTGAAGGTACATTTTAAACTGTTGTTCCTTTTGACTTGCCACCATTTTAAACATTGAATATAATTGCGTTGCAGGTGGTGACAGATGAGGGAGGTTTTGAGATGGTGTGTAAGGAACGGCGCTGGGCCCGTGTTGCCCAACGGCTTGGCTACCCGCAAGGGAAGAACATTGGCTCTCTGCTACGCTCGCACTACGAGAGGATTGTTTACCCCTTTGAAATGTTCCAGTCTGGAGCCAGCCTTCCGGTAATGCTCTACATGTATATCATGGCTTGCATAGTACAACAGGATGTGTTTTCTTTAAAATGTTTTGTGTATATTTTTGCATAATTTTTGTAGACATGCAAGCCAAAGCACTATGACGGTGAAGATGTAGACAAAGAGTACAAGCCTCACTCTATTCCACTGCGACAGTCCGTGCAGCCATCCAAAATGAGCAGCTATGGAAGGCGAGCAAATCGGTGCCAGCCTGATGTAAGTGACATGAGCTGTCCCCACTTTCTATGAGTGTATTCACATTTATTTATATACAGAAACGTATTTTTGTGGCTTAAATATTTGTGTGTGAATTATATTACCAAATGTACCCTGCAACCTAAAGGTAATCCGCAGAATCAATGATGCGGGGATAAATAAATAAAAACATTTCTTTGTTTATTTCCTTGTTGTGTCTATCTGAAGATGAATTTCCTACAGCATTGGCGCTTTGTTGAAACAAATGGATGATATTTGTCATAATTAGTTGACAGTTTTCCTTTAGGACATAGATCACCCATCAGAACCTTTTCCATTGATTGTATTAAATATAAATGTTATTGTAATAACAGTCAGTGTTTCATCACATCATACATCATGGTTCTGTAATCGGTGTGCAAATTAATGTGTTTATGTTGTAATGGAAGAAAAGACAGACACTTTTAATGTTTTCATTAATAAGATATTTCAGGAAAGCCTTGAAGGAATTTCTTCATGCTCAACGGACATTTTTTACCTTTAACTCGTAGATTAACCAGTAGGAATTTTGTGACCTCACATTAGGCTTTTTTTCCCAATCAATGTTATTATTATGCCAACATTTCTACAGAAGTCCAAGTGGCATAAGCTATTGATAATGTATAGCTCTAAAATGATATTTATCTTTACATGAAAAGTCCAACTGTTCAGTTGTACCATGACGTTCTGCTGAAAACTATTAGGCATCATTCATCAGCCAAACTCGAGCAAAGCTTCCGAGAGTTGCTGAGATTCTATGAATGAAACGTTGTGAAACCTCTCTGCTGCTCTTTGGCTCCATCGGAGTTTAGGAGTCCATGATACTGGCTTTCGGTTTGAATGCACATACTCATTTAGCATTAAGGTTTTTAGGAATTGCTTCTGGTTTCTCCCATTACAACAGTTTAGACTGTGCAGAATAAAGATGTATGAAAATCGGTGTTAGATGTGGATTAAACAGCAAATGTAGAAAGCTCCAACATTTAAAAAAATCACCATTTGATGCTTGATCATCAAATAATGTTTGAGCTTCAACTATTACAGACTAAGTTTTTGTTAGTCTGCAATGTAAACCGAGGTGTGTGTAATGATTCTTATAGTGTGGATCATGCTGTCATGATTTTAGCTATTTTTGTGTATTTGCCATCATGTCCTTGTGCATCGGTTACATTGTAATGTGTAAAAGATAAGAGTGCACTCAGAGCGCATCCCAGCCTGCTTGTTTTCCATCCTTTCATGCTGCTGTGCTTATTTCTACTGTTTATTCTCTGCTCCGTGAACTGTTTTGTCATCTGCTTTTTTTTCTTTGTTCTTTCTTCTGTCACCACAACAACACAGACATGTTATTATTTTACAGCTCTTTGTTATGACAGATTTGTTTCTGTTTTTCTCAGTAATATTCTATGTTAGAGCATAACTTCCAAACCAACCTGCATCCTGCTATTATAACCACTCCATTAGTCAATTTCCTTTTTTTTAAAATTTTTTATTTTACAGAGCTGCGTAATTTATCTACTTGTTAACATTTAAAAGAAAATACAGTAATAACTCATTGGCTGCCAAAGACATCTGTATACGGGGGCTGATTCAGCTGGGTGCACTCGTCAAAGCGTCCCTAAAATTGCTGTCTCCGGAGAGCACCTAACACATCACGGAGCCGCCCTGATATGTGCGATTGGCCCTCCACACTAACGACATTACACGGTCATGAAAGTTGAGCCAAAACGCTCCAAGGCGCCTGCAGCTTGGGGCTCTCTGCAATAACTGGCAACCAATGAGTTAATGAGGGACAGAAATGAAATACTGATTCAAACTTTTTAAAGACAAATGACATGAACTGTCAGAATTATCTTTACAATAATTTGTAATTTGTTTTATTCGCTTCAGGTTAACCACATTGTAAATATTCTGGGGTTTGAAAACATCCAGAAAGCACGAGACACATTAAAACATTCTTCATTGAACTGTTTCACAGCCAGTAGCATCTTTTGCACTGTTTCTAATTGGCATCACGTCCAATCTTACAGATTAACGTGGGCAAGAATGGCCATTTGTTTTTATATTGATATATAATCTCAAAAGGGGAGCGAAGTCAGAAGGACTCCACATCAGCTTTGATAAGTGCATTAGGCTTCCCATGGCTTTAATCTAAACACAATGTTTTTGTTAACTTGCTGCTGGCACATCAGCATACTGTTGCTACATGTTGGTTTCATGCATGACATTGAACCTATACCAAACACATATTTGCTGCAGTAGAGCAACCTGTAAAACCAGATGTGTTTCAGAGCATTTAAAATGCAGCAATTTAATTATCTGTTAGCGGTTACAAATGCTGAAAGATACATTCGCCAGCCTTAAATGGATTTTAATAACTGATCATCTCAGCCCGTATTCAAAGTTCTGGGAGGATCTTTTGTGTGTCACTGCAAACTGAGCTGAACACACTGAATGATGGAAGACTTCATGTAGAGCAGGGGTGTCCAACTCCGGTCCTCCAGAGCTACCATCCTGCGTGTTGTACCAGGGAAACACTAAAACCAGCAGGATGGTAGCTCTCGAGAACTGGAGAAGCAGACACCTGATCTAGGGCATGAAAAACGTACATGGTACACAGAAGGTTTTTATACTGGCTGACCTTTCCAGGCTCTTTCCCTTCCCTTTCATCTCCTTTTCCTCTTGTCTTAGTTTATTGTTGCTGTTATTGTCTCCCCTTGCAGGGTCCAGAGGATCTGGCCCCCCATCCTCTCACCACTGGCTCTCAACTCATCTCTGCGGTACTGCCTCTTGAGCATAAGAGCTCACTCCCCCCCCCACTATTCTCCCCTCTGCTCTTCCTAAACCACCATACCCCTCTTCAAAGTTGTCTCTGTTTCACAGTTTTTGTTGTTAATGAACTACTAAAACATTTTCATTAACGCGCAGCCATACTCCTCAGTGTGTGGGGGAGCTAAACCATAATATAGTCACCAAAACTGGTAGACGTGTTGGTTTAAAAAATGCTTGAAGGAATAATAGTAATTGAAACAACCTATTAAGGCTTCATAAGCTGTTATTTGTAGGTTTTTTCTGTCTTGTTTCTTCTGCTCTTATTTAAGTTGTTCTCTCTGATTTCTATGTTATATAGAACAGCTGACATCTCCAGGTCCATATTATGGCACAATTAGTTTCACTATAATGCCGCTGACGTAGCAGTTGTCTTACACTCTTTGTAACAATGCCTTGTAATGCTTGATTGGCGGGCCGTTATGTGTCCCCTCTCTCTCTTCTCTTTGGGTTTTCTCTTCACACACTTCAACAGCTAACAATGTGGCTGCATGCGATCTTATTTTGAGTGCATCTACAGAAGTACCACTTGTGTTTCATTTCATAGATAGAGTTACGTAGTTTTATGATGGATGAATAGATGAGATTCTTTAAGAACGCAATTTTCTGCAGGTTTGAAGCGGCGCCATTTTGTGATTGCTGCACACCATCATGCCATTTTCATCTGCTTTGATGTGTAATTGCTGTTACGCCACAAAGCTTTGGTAGCAGAAAAAGATGCCTGTTTTCATGCCCAGAAATGATAAAACAAAGGATCTAAGGAAAGCAACGGTTGAATTGTTCTGGGACTTGCAGCTAAAGCAGGTGGAAAGGTTCAGGATAGTTGCATTTTACTGATAGCTGTTTTTTATTTTTATGTAAACTATGTATTTTATTGGATTTTGTGTTTCTAGTTTTTGATTAAGCAGAACGATTATTGTTGTCATCAAATATTTGGATTTTTCGTGGTTTCTTGTTCCAATGGTGTGTAAAAGTAACTATAGACAGACACAAAAAAAAATAAAATCTGCTCTGTTTTTATCTTATTTCCATCTTAAATTTTAATATAGTGTGCAGATGAGGACTAAAATAATTACTTGGCTAAAAATGTTTGTCAGAGTAGATTTTTCTTGTGGTTAGTTTACTGTAAACAAAGCCAAAGCGGACTGACCTGCTCAGAAAATGATCTTCTTTCTGTTTTTTTTTCCATAGTGAGAACCAACTGGTTGCACAGCGTGTTAGTTTGTATTTGTTTAGTATAGACATGTAATGTGATGGCAAGATACCAGATGTAAACAAATCTGTTTTATAATATATTTTAAAACAGAAATATTAAAGCAATTATACTACTTAGTTTTATGGCTAAAAACAGTATGAATAACAAATAAAAAACATTACAAATATATTACAAAAATATTTTGCTTTGCCATTGACTTGTATTTATGTTCTTTTTTAAGTTATACATGTAGAAAACATGTAAACAGTATTCTGTAGCTGTGGTTGCATCTGTGGGTGTTTCCTGGTGGTTGGTCTTACTCTTTCAGCTGTCACAGTAATACTGGTTAACTTTTCCTTTCATGCCTACAGTAGTCTAATCCCTCCTTGTGATGCATTGCTATGCTCATTCTTCAACTATTTGCTCTGCACCTGGCCATAGACCCTTGCTTTGCTCTGTGTGCTTATGAGAGTAGCAGTTGTCCGTCTGGACCTGTTTATAATGACACATTTTCTTTCATCTGCAGCCTGAACCTACAGAAGAAGACATAGAGAAGAACCCAGAGCTGAAAAAGCTGCAGATTTATGGAGCAGGGCCTAAGATGATGGGACTTGGACTGGTGGCAAGGGATAAAGGCATGAGGAAGAAAGGTGAGCATTATTACAACGTAAATAAACCTCCTTAGTGCTTCACTGGAACAGAGTGAATACTGGGTGTACCCCTTAGACAGAGTTTCTGTGATTGTTGACCAAATCTAATTCTGAACATTTTTCTTCTTACAGATGAGCTGCCTCAAACAGTTACTGTCAAGGTCGACGTGTCTCCGGCCCCCGGTGATGTGACGATTAAATCAGAGCCACTGGAGCCCGAAGAGAGGAAAAGTGAGGAGAGGATGCCCCACCTCCAGCTGCCTCCCCACAGTGTTACAGTTAAGACAGTGAAGAAAGAAGAAGTAAAGGAGGAGAATGGGAAAGGGAACATTGGGGGGGTAGATGATACAGATGGACCTTGCACCAAAATGACCATGAGGCTTAGACGCAACCTGAACAACCCGCAATGTGTAAGTACAGCAGCAGATAGTACAAACATGTCTCATTCATATGAGGGACTTCAGCATCTGGATCAGTGTTTTCCCCTTTTAAAAGGTGGATTCTTATGTCTGTCGGATGTGTGGTCGGGGAGATGATGATGATAAACTCCTCCTGTGTGACGGCTGCGATGACAACTATCACATTTACTGTCTGCTGCCCCCACTCGCTGATCCCCCCAAAGGCAACTGGCGATGCCCAAAGTGTGTAGCAGAAGTAAGTAAGAAGGAAAAAAAACCGCTAAAGCGCTTGTTGATGCCTCCTAACCTTTTTTTTTGGGGTCATTTATTTCCTCGTCTTTTAGGAGTGCAAGAAACCTGCAGAAGCATTCGGCTTTGAACAAGCCACGAGAGAATACACTCTGCAGAGTTTTGGGGAAATGGCGGATGCGTTCAAAGCAGATTACTTTAACATGCCAGTCCATGTGAGTGCACTCACATAAGAGATCTCCCGTTGGTTACATGATGCCATCTCAAGTGGCGTTCATACTGGCAGATTATTGCTGGTTATGTGTGTTTATGCTGGTTTGGTGTGTTTGTCTGTGCAGATGGTTCCTACTGAGCTTGTGGAGAAAGAGTTCTGGAGATTAGTCAGTAGTATTGAGGAAGATGTGACTGTTGAATACGGTGCAGACATACACTCCAAAGAGTTTGGGAGTGGCTTCCCAATGATGAATGGTAAAAAGGAGCTCACAAAGGAAGAGGAGGTAGGTACACAGTTCATTGCTGTTGGAAGATTAACACAAAAAAAGTGTTTACAAAATTTCAGCTTTATGGCTTTGAGAGAAAATTTTAGCTTTGCTAAAATGTTTATTTTGTAGTTTTGTAGTTATATTAAGATGTCAGTTAATCACAACCATTTCTTGGTTACACTCATTGATTTATTTGTCATTTAAAAATAAAGAAATTCTCAGTGTTTATAATTTTTCACCAAGCTGAAGTTAAATGACTTGTTTAAATTAACTAAGTCCAAATTTCATAAGATTCTGTTCACTTAGATGGAGGGAAAAAGCAACAGGAAGCCACATTTGGAAAACAGTTTATTTTTTTAGTGATTTATTGGTGATTATGTAGCTGTGATTCGGGTGACTCCAACGTAGTTTGGTTTCTTTTTTGCGCCAGTAAGCAATAAGTTTAAAAGGGGGAGCATGCTGTAGATTTAAAACCTGGCAATGAAGTGCACCCATGCTTTTTTTCACAGAACAGATGACGTATTGATGCATATAGAATATTTAATGAATAGTTTGTTTACGTATGAAATTTTTGGACCAGTCTATACAGCAATCAGCTTTGTCCTGTTTTTAATGTTTGCTTGCATTGTTATCTGTTGGACAGGATTACGCCCGCTGTGGCTGGAACCTGAATGTGATGCCTGTACTGGAGCAGTCTCTCCTGTGCCACATCAATGGAGACATCTCTGGGATGAAGGTGCCATGGCTTTATGTGGGCATGGTGTTCTCAGCCTTCTGCTGGCACATTGAGGATCACTGGAGTTATTCCATCAACTACCTGCACTGGTACATCCTGCTTGTTATGTTCATTATCTGAAATCACTAAAGCTGTTCATATTTAAGTACTGCTATAGTAAAGGGCTATTCTTTCCCCCACTTGTTTCACATCCCTTTTATTCATCATACCCAGGGGCGAACCAAAGACCTGGTATGGGGTTCCGTCTGTGGCAGCGGAGCGACTTGAGGAGGTTATGAAGAAGCTGACACCAGAGTTGTTTGAGTTCCAGCCGGATCTTCTGCATCAGCTGGTCACCATTATGAACCCCAACATCCTCATGGCTCACGGTGTACCGGTCAGTCTCCCATCAGCAAATGTGCAGAACAGAAATGTGACTTTTTTTTATTATTATTCTTTAACACACAAAATCAGGTTGATTAGTTGTTGTTTTCTGATGGCAGGTTGTACGCACCAACCAGTGTGCTGGCGAATTTGTCATCACCTTCCCCAGAGCCTACCACAGTGGCTTCAATCAGGGTTATAACTTTGCTGAAGCAGTCAACTTCTGCACTGCAGACTGGGTATGCTGGTGCTGCCTCAGGTTGTAGATTTAATTTAATGTAGGTGTTGTATCAGTGACTTTTTTTCTCACCTGCTCTTTCAGCTCCCTGCTGGTCGTTCCTGCATTGAGCACTACCGCCGTCTAAGAAGGTATTGCGTGTTCTCTCATGAGGAGCTCACCTGTAAAATGGCTACCAGCCCAGAGAAACTTGACCTTAACCTGGCTGCTGCTACCCATCGGGAGATGTTCATTATTGTTCAGGAGGAGAGAAAGCTCCGCAAGAATCTGATGGAAAGGGTGAGACACAGAAACATTTTGTAAAGATCCTAATTTATATGCAAAATGTAATGAAGCTTTCCGCCGTTGCATAATGAGACATTATTCAAATAGTTTTTTTAATCTGTGTTGGACTTGCAGGGCATTACAGAAGCAGAGCGAGAGGCGTTTGAGCTGCTGCCTGATGACGAGAGACAGTGTGATAAGTGTAAGACGACATGTTTCCTCTCTGCTCTGGCCTGCTCCAACTGTCCTGAACGTCTGGTGTGTCTCTATCACACTCAGGATCTGTGCAACTGCCCCACTGGAAAACTCTACCTCAGGTAATAATCTGTGTGTGTTTGGACAACTGATTTCCAGTTGATGCATATGATAATAGCCATCTATAGTGTTATTTTTCTGCAGACTTTACTACACTTTTCTAATGGATCTTCAATCTGCAGGTACAGATACACCCTGGATGAACTGTTAGCCATGTTACATCGATTAAAAGTCCGGTCTGAGTCTTTTGATTCCTGGGCTAACAGAGTAAAAGAGGCTCTTGAGCAGGAGGAAGGAAACAGGATAGGTAATGAATTAAAATGAAAACTTTCAATAAACCTAAATATTGAAAAAAAAAAGATTAAGCTTTTATGGTAAAATGTTACTTGAATTGCAGAAATTCAGGACTTGGAGAAGCTAAAGAATGAGGCAGCAGAGAAGAAGTTTCCTGACAACGAACTGCTTAGGAAGCTCAACACCGTCCTTAAAGACATAGGATACTGCCAACAGACAACTGCTGAGCTTCTCAGTAATTCAAACACCAGGTAAGACACCTGACTTAATTCCTTAAACCTCGACTTAATCGCTGTACAAACTGCTCCAAGTTATTCACATGTACCCATGTTTGTGTCTTGCAGTGAAAACAAGATTACTTTGGCAGAGCTGAAAACTGTGGTTGAAAAGATGCAAAATCTTCCCTGTGTAATGGACCAGATGGAGGAAGTACAAGTAAGAACTACAACTTGGATGTACATCACACTGAATAAACTATCCTTTGTCATATTTGATTTGATTGTAAGGTTTACACATGTACCCTCTGATTTTTCAAGGCGGTTCTGGAAACAGTGAAGGATTACCAAAAACAGGCTCAAGAGCTCATCAATAACAAGGACTGGAGGAAGGACTCTCCTCCACCTGAACAGCTGCAGACTTTGCTGGAGCAAGGAGGCAAGCTGCCTGTTGTGGTGCCAGAGTGTAATTTACTGCAGGGTCTTAAGGAGCAGGGACATTGGCTGGAAGAGGTGAGGCGCACCCTTGGCACAGAAGGAGGGGAGAGACAGGAAGTAACTTTGGATGTATTGAGAAACCTCATGGAAGCGGGCTGCAACGTGCCTCAGAGTGTGTCTGTGGAGACGGCCATGGCTGAGCTGCAGGAACTGCTGACGATAGCGGAACGTTGGGAGGAAAAAGCACAGATCTGCCTGGAACAGAGGTAAAAGAAACTCATCTATAACAGTGGCTGCTGTCATTTCACGGTCACTATTCTGATTAAAGACATCAAACATTCTTTTAATTTTTCTTTTTATCCTTCTAGGCAAAAACATCCTCTCTCCACTCTGGAGGCTATAGTAAATGAGGCCCAGCTTATTCCAGTTACACTTCCCAACATTCTGGCTTTACGAGAATGTCTAACACGAGCTCGGGCCTGGGTGACAGACTTGGAAGAAATCCAGGTGAAAACATGAAACAGTGTGTTTCTTCCACTGTAGAGCTGTAATTTATAATAAGACAACACCTGAAACTGAATTATGCTGTTGTAGAATGGGGAGCATTACCCATGTCTGGATGATCTGGAGGGCCTGGTGGCTATTGGAAGGGATTTACCAGTCTTCATGGAGGAGTTAAGGCAGCTGGAACTGCAGGTGGCCAGTGCTCACTCCTGGAGGGACAAAGCCAGCAAGACCTTCTTGAAGAAGAGCAGCCAGCACAGTCTACTAGAGGTAATTTAAAGAGAAAATGAGATTTA
Organism: Pseudomugil tenellus; assembly: GCA_037177515.1. Taxonomy (NCBI): domain Eukaryota; kingdom Metazoa; phylum Chordata; class Actinopteri; order Atheriniformes; family Pseudomugilidae; genus Pseudomugil; species Pseudomugil tenellus. The sequence continues at coordinate 4,946,421 of JBAMHX010000015.1, forward strand.
AACTTACTTATGAATTAAAAATCTGTCAGCCAACTGAGTCGGTGCAGCATTCCCCTTTAAAACCTAAACTCTGGTTCTTCTCGTTTCCCTGCAGGTGTTATGTCCGTGTGCAAAACGGAGAGCAAAGCGAGATGAGGCCGAACCACTGGACGATCCTTTAGATGACTCTGATACCAACACGTTGGGGCTTTCTGCTCAGGCTTTAAGGGATCCTGCAGCTATTGTGAGAATCCTAAGCATGTCTTTGTTGCCGTTATCTCTGTCTTCATGGATAGCTGTTATATTCCACAGATAAAGGAGTTTTGTATTGTTGGAGTGTTTTTATATAACAATGTTTATTGTTCAGGGCAAAATATTCTTACCCCCCGGGGTCATGCAATTTAATTATATTTGCTTCTATTACATATGAAAAGTTTCAAAATCACTGATTAATTTATTGATAGCCGGTGTTGCAAATCTGATTGTATACATGGTGTTTTCCAGGTGATGGCTTTCAAAGAAGGGGAGCACCAGGAGAAAGATGCACTACTGAGGTTACAGAAAGTAAACATGTGTAAATCTGCACTTAACTCCAGTTATGAGAACGGATGGAATGACGCCATGGAGACTAACACATCCAGTCATTCCGAGAACTCTCTAAAAGAAAACGGGAACGATAACCACAGCCGCATCGCCTCTCCTCAGTCGTCGGTATGTGTGTGTGGCGGGCAGCCTCGAGCTCCTCAGCTTCGCTGCCATCTGTGTAAGGACTGGTTCCATGGTGGCTGCGTTCCTTTTCCCTCCCTGATGCCCTCCTTTGGACCACCAGTCAACCTTCTCTGCTGGTGGGACTGGGACTCGCGCTTTTTGTGCCCTCATTGTCAGCGGTCGAGACGCCCACGTCAGGAGACTATCCTGGCATTACTCGTGGCCCTGCAGAGGTTGCCCGTGCGTCTGCCTGAAGGAGAAGCACTGCAGTGCCTCACAGAGAGGGCGATCACATGGCAGGGCCGAGCTAAGGAGGCGCTGGAGACGCCTGAACTGCAACAGGCACTTCAGAGGCTGGAAGAACTCAAAGAAACTCTCCATTGTGACACAGAAAGAGAGAAGGAAGTGGAAAAGGAGAAGGAAGGGAATTCAGTTATTGTTTTATCTGACTCAGAGGGCGGTGAAGGAGAAGATGGCGTCATCGATCTAACGCAGGAGAATTCACCTCAAAAGAAAACAAATGAAAGCAATACCACTCAGGTAAATAAAGTCATAGTTTGACCAAATCATCAAGTTACTATCGAAACCCTGAAATGTATCATGTCTGTTTGCCAGGCTGGATGTGAAAATGGTATCAGCAAAAAGTCCAGTATTACAGGTAAGAGTGCTGATCTGGTGGTTTTTGGACTTTATCCTGCAAAACAGAATGACTGACTGATTCACTGCCCTCTTTTTAGGGGTGGGGTCTCTGCTGCCCCTGTTGCCCTCACTGAAAGGCCAAGTAGTGGAACTGTCGCCAGCCACCAGGGTCCAACTGGAGGAGCTGCAGCTGGAAGGAGATCTGCTGGAGGTTTCCTTGGAGCAAACACAGACCATCTACAGGGTCCTGCAAGCTGCTTCCGATCCACCCAGAGAAACACTGCACACGCTCATACAGGTCAGGCAAAAATTAATGGTGTGAAATTGAGAGCTCAAGCGTGTCGCTTTGCAGGTAATCCAGGAGAAGGGCTTTGGATAGCATGAGGAGAGAAGAAGCAAATGAAAAAGCAGTGAATGGAAAGAGACCAATCATGTGAAACCAAAGTGATGTGTAGCACAAGCTCTATACATATAGGTGTGAATGGTTTCCATATCACAAGCAGGAAGTAGTTTGAGACGAGAAGGCTGAAACAAAGTGGACGAAATAGAGTTTGGTTCTGGTGGATTTCTGCATTTTAATTAGGACATGTTTCCTATAAAAGTTTATATATAATTATATATTTAAGTTGCTCTGAAAGCCTGTCGCCTCAGTCATACCTGATCCTGTTTTGATTGGGTTTGTACAGAAATCATTTTTATTGTGCCAGAACGCTGGCTCAGTTACAATAAAGTTCATTCTTTCCAAACAATTCTGTTCAGTTCAATTCAGCTTTTTGTATAAAACCAATAAACAAAGTCATTTGATTCAGCTGAATGAATTGTGATTGAATTAAAACAGACTGACATTAGTCCAGTTTGTACCAACTCTGTTCATCAAAGCCGGTTACTCCGGCTTCCTCCCACCATCACATTGATAGCAACGCAGATCCACCCGACTGGTGGTAGCGTGATAACCAGAGTAGCCCGCGAGTACATTTGCATCTGTGCAGCAAGTATGTCACCACCTGAGAGTTACTAATGCCGGTGGACACATTGTTACTCCTCTCAATCCTCCCTAAAACCACACAAGGTAAACATGTTGGTTTTCCTAGCGCGCAACAAGGACATGACAACCGCAGTCTAAGTTGTCAATCTTTAGTAGAATTTGTATTTTATGATAAAGAAATCAATATTTTCTTCAGCATATCCTGCTGTTTTGCATTGTACCTGTTCTGCACTGTTTCAGCCTGTACTTTGTTTTTCTATGCATACAGTCGATGCTCCGTTGTGATTGTGTGACTTAAATAGGCTATTTAGCAAAAACATTTGCTTTATCCGTTGCTGTTTGACAATGTATAGCCAAAGCTATGATCTATTATTTTCTTTATAAATGAGGAACGGCTTATCTCGCCTGTTTGCCACATGATATCTGCGTGGGTCGATAAATATATTTTTGTTTTAAAACTATCATGTTTGTCATTTGATAACCCTATTTAGCTTACAATAAAATCAGGATAAATTGCGTAATGTAGATGAATAGATCCGTATTCTTTTTAAAGAAATGTATTTTATTTTTACTGCGGTGGCAGTGCACACCGCGCGAGACAACGTGCAACACCGCGGTGGAAATTCCTTAACCGCCACAGCGTGCGAATCATCAAATGTGTCTGTATTCTGTTTTAGTATGTTTTAAAATTTTAATGTCAGTAACTGTTTTTAATTTTTCTTTCTCAGATTGAACTTGAAGAGCAGAGCCGAACGAGCTGTGGAAGACCTAAGGACTCGAAGAGGAAGAGGAAGGGCCACAGATGCGGCGGTGGGGAAGCAACAGGAGAAACATCACTGGATGTGGCAAAGTCAAAGAAAACCTGTCCTCTTAGACCCAGCCTCCCCCCACAACCTCTGGTCCAGGCTCATCCAGAGGTAACTGCCCCCTTATTCTTTTAATTTATTAATTCATTCATTAAATAAATGTACTGTAAGTATTTATTTTTGTTTTGACAGATTTTGTGATGCAGTTGACACTGGATCTTTATTCAGACGGATTAAGAAAACTCAAGGCGAAGAGCTTTCTGTGCCAGAAGATGGTGTCAAGTTCTACAAAGATGCAGGACATCCTCCCCCCACCCTCATATAGCCTATTCCCCTCTTCATCCCCCAAACGCAGTCATACACTAACGGAGGAGTGACTCCTCTGCTACACTCCACTCTTTCATCGATAACTCTGCAGTATCTCATTATTTGTCCTCCACCTCCTTCGGATCCACTTTTCCTTTGGACGTTTTGAGACTGTGTTGGATCGATGTGAGGTTTACCGTTAAAGGAGCGTTTTTGGTTTAGATATGTCTCGGAAGTCAGTCAGTGTGCTATGTACTCCAACTTGTGTTTAAATGCTAGTTGAGCGGACGCGTCTCGGGACCGGCGCCTGCAGCTTACACTTCACTCGAGCTCACTCGTTGACATTGTATAAGCTATGGGGTTATTTAGACTTGTTTCTGGCATGAATCCCAGCGCAGTGGTACTGCGGTGGATTTTGACTGCTGATCAGAGACATCACCATGGTTACACTTTTTTTTTTAACTTGTATTTAATCTTTTGTTTAAAGCTATTTTGAGGGGAGATGCATTTTCAATAAACTTCAGTAAATTTTGGGAAGTGTATAAAACAGGCATTGATGTTTTTGGTGCTACTTTCCCAGAATGGATTTCTGTACCTCTTGACTTTCTCTTTTGTCCCTCAACTCTCTCGGTTTATAGCGCTCATTCTTATTGACTCATCTTATGTTCAGCTCCATCCTCGTCCCCTCCTTCACCCCCCCAACATTGTCCCTTTTGAAACTAAGGAAATTTCACTGTAACTCACTTTGTCTCTAGTCTTTTTGTTTATGGGTTCAAATGATTATATTATTATTGTTGATATTGCAGACACGCATTTGTCGTGAGTTTGTGTATAAACTTTTCATTTTACTGTTGCCTTTGTTTCTTTTCACTCTTGTTAGGCAAAATAAAGGTTTAGAATTGTTTAGGACCTGTGGACTCATCATTTCTCATTTATTTATAAGCTGCTATACCCAGTAAATGAAAAAAACATGAAGCAGGGGGCTTTGTTTTCAAGTTCACAGCATTTATTTAAAAAAGCTTTGACTGAAAAATGGCAGACAGGACATCACAATATCTAACAAACAACTACACTATGTTTTATTTTAGGAGGGGTTATACTATGATTATTAAAGTCATAGAAAGACATCCACCACTACAGTATGTCAAAAGCCTTCAGTTAGAATTTAGTGGAAAAACATATCAAACATGCATAAAAGGCAAATGGAAAAAGCAGCTTTTCTTCATCAGGTTTTATAAACTAATTACTCCATACAGTTGACATTCAAGGGAGCAGAATGAGAGCAGACAGCTGATGCAGCTGTAAGCCTTAATACAGATTATTTCAGATTAATCGTGCAATGAAAAAAACTTATGCATTTATTCCTAGTTCAAATCTACCAGCTGGTAAAAAAAGTTAAAATTGTGCCTTTTTTACAGGAAAAATAAATGAAAATTCACAATTGTCCAAAATCGTTTCAATAGCTTCACCTTTCATCCCAGAGGTCTCAACAGCTGCTGGGATTATTTTTTTTTAAAATCAGTTGAGATACTAACAACACTTCCGCTTTTTCTATTGAATCTTTTTTGGGGGGGAGGGAGTAAGAATTGTGCTTTTATTGAAGGACTTTTCCTTTGAAAATAAGAACATCAGCTGCTCTGTGCTTCTGCATTTCTTCCGCTACAGTTGTTCAATCCTGATCATGAACCTTTTTAAACGTGTCAGTCTGCCTGGAGTGAAGGCACAGGCTCGGCTCCTTATGATGTAGAAACAGCTGTGGTCCGACAACAATAACAACAGAGCGCAGCAAGAATGAAAATATAGTCTAACTATATTAATTAGCACACAAAGTTCATATCAAAATTCCCTTTAAGACAACAAAATATACAGTTTTATGGCACAGAAGTGACTTTTTCTGGAGACTTCTTCATTTCACAGCTGAGTTGGTTTTGGCCCCGTTTTTAGTCTGTTATAAAGATGTAATGAAGGCTTGCTAACATTACTTTTCATTTGTGAGCTATGTAACAGTGGGAGGTGTGATATCCTCCCACAGAGTGGTTATTACTCCATCTGAATGTGTTGGAACGCTGCCTGAGCTCTGCTTCTTCTGTCTTTAAATTAGCCATATTATGCAGTATTCGCAGTTGGAACTGATTAAAGTAAGTATATATTTTTTATCTCATGGTCTCTGAACCACTTGTTCTGATTTTAAGATTGAAAGTTGTGCTGTGATTCTGTGATTTTAATGTTGCTGATAAAGATTTGTGCTAGGATGAATCGGCTTGTGTCCATCCGGTGAGAAATGTCTCGTCTTTATCCTTTCTTCTTTCCCATCTCATCTCAGACGGTGGTGACAGACAGCAGTGGATTGTAGACCTTCTTGCCATCAGCAGACCTGCTCCCGTGAGCCAGCAGCTCCTGTATGGTGATCCAGTTGTCCAGGATTCTCCGGCTGCGCTTCTTCGTGCTCCTGCGATGGCACAACTCCAGGATGGAGGTGGGCTCCTGCGGCTGTGTGGCCCCCTGTTGCCCTCCTCCGCCGCTGCCCTGCTCTCTCAGGAAGTCGAGACGGCTCTGCATCATGAACTCCCTGCGCCGCCGCTGCTCTCGGGCCTTCAGCAGCTGCTGCTTGCGCTCCTCCTTGCTCCAGTAACGGCCCATCTTCATCTCGCTGACGGCATCGTCATCTGTTGTCATGCCGCTGCGCTCCTCTCTGATCTTCATGGCACGAGCCTTCAGCAGGCGATCCCTCACAGGCCGCTTGGCCACATAGCGTGAGCCGTCGCTACGGATCTTGACCTTCCACTCCATTCGAGGGGATGCTGGCAGCAGAGGGGGGGTTAAAGGTAAGGACACAGCACCTGGATCAGCATCTTTACATGTGCTGCCCAAACTCATCGGACTGACATCACCTCCTTTCTCTGTGGTACCCTCCCTGGGAGTGTTTCTGAGTCCGCCCAGGCGTTCAGAGGTGGAGGGGGACCTCAGCTGCATGCAACTCAGGTAACGCTGCGGGGGCTTTACCTCATTTTGACGGCGAGACAGATAAGGACTGTTTTCCGCACTGCGTCCACCAGCCCTCTCCGCCGTCCCACTACCTTTAGTGCTGCGTCTTACTCCTCCGTCGGACCCCCTCCTGGTTCCCACATCGCGGGACAGGGACCTGACCTTTACTCCTGTCTTCGCCTCCACCCCTCTTCTGTGAGCATGTGGAGAGTAGGGCTGGTTTAGGTTGTCTTGAATCCCATCTCCTTGTTCTCTGGTTCCTTTCTCTCTCTGCCTAATGGAGGTTGGAAGCAGAGACTCTCCACCCTCCAGACTCTGTGTGGAAGGTGAAGGGTGCTGTTCATTGACCAGAGGGGTGCTCCTGCAGCTTTCCCCTCCGGTGTTGTAGGCACTCGTGCTGTCCTTGTCTGATCGCTCCCTCTCTGGAAGCTCATTGATGTCTGACAAAGCGTGATGACAGGACTCGTCGTTAATCAAAGCACCGTTTATTTCCAAACGCCCAGCGCCTACTGCAGCTCCTGTGCTCGCTCCATTCTTGTCCTCATGAGGCCATGCCTTCATGCAACGCTCCCTCAGCTGCTGCATCTTCTGAGCTCTCAGGATGTTGCGACACTTGAACTCCAAGTGGCGGAGTTCCTCCTCCAGCAGGGCCATTTCGTGCTGTGCCAGGCTCTCATTCCTATTCTCATCCAGTGGGACACCCCCTTCCTCATGTCCCAGGCCCTGATCATTACTGTTCTTCTCATAGAAACACTTGATCTCCAGGAGCTCTTTGTATCGCTCACACTCTTCCTCAGTCAGACCAGGCATCATCATCCTTACCGGATCTGGCATGTAGGCTCTCTCCAGCCGCTCTACTTGTTCCAGGCCTCCTGCATTAAAACAGTCCAATCCCAAGAGGGAGTCTGTGCTGAACTGCAGGTCTTGGGAGTGCAACAGGGGTGGAGTCTCCCCTCTGCTGGACAGGAACTTGCGCATGCTCCCAGGCGTGTTGGTTGCGTTTGTGTTGGAGGCACTAGTGTGGTCATCTCCCAGAAGGTCATGTTCCGAAGACTCCTCATAGCGGGTGCTTTCATCTGTCCGGCCAACCCCACTGTCCAACTCCTGGCTGTTGCTCAGGACTGTTTTCAGCAAATCAGGCGAGTCCCTGCTCACTGAATGACCGTGGCTGCGAGGTACACCTCCACCAGCGGCGCTGACTGGTCCGGCACCCAGCATGGAGGGGCTAGTCATCACTCTGTGGCTGCTGCTCAGATGGACAGCGTTGTCCAGGGGCTCCAGGTCCAACTCATCCAGATCCAACTGGTTGTCGTTCTTACAGGTACAAGTGGAGGAATTTATCAGCAGGAAAAACAGAAAAAGACAAAAAGAGAACGATATTAGGATGTTGCCTATCTTGATAATTAGCAGTTAAAGTTTTATAACGCTTAAGACTCTCAAATGGTCATTAAAACACTTAAAAATATAGAATTATATCGATTCAAACAAACATAACTAATCATAATAAGACGACCAGAAAAATGAAAGCTTTCTCTGACATTTCCAAAAAGCCCAGTTGCTCTAATAGATCGGTTCAATTGGCCTGTGTTGAAAAACTATTTAAAAACACAAATGGATTAACTAAACCATCATACATCTACCAGGTCATAGACATGTTTTACAACCACATTTTAAAACCACTTAGGTCACTCAGAAAATACCTGTTCCCATCCAAAACTAAGCCTGTTGCTGTTTTTTAGGTCATGTACCAACCTGATCACAAACAATCATTTTAAAAACAAATTCGACTTCAGGCAACTTTAATTAAGAAGTCAAAAAGGTCTACAGTTGATTCCAGATGTTGCTTTAGCCTTTGAAAGTTAGTAGAAAACTTTGGTAGCTGCTAATACAGTGAAATATAGGCCTTGTTTAGCCATCAAATCAGTCAAATGGGAGATAACAGGAATATTAACGGGGTCATCCTGAGAAAAACAACATCAGATGTCTGGATACCCATGCAGGCCAGTAATGAATGGTGGATGGTTGCAGAATTCTTTCCACAATAGAGGAAAATCCGCTTACAGTATTTAACCTGCAGAAGAACTATCCTGGATGTAAATTAATCATAATCCAAGTCTGATAGAAAAAGAGAGACTTCATTTAGGATTTACTGTGGTTTTGTTGTGAGAAGCATATATTCAATAGACCAGTTGGAAGTTCTGCAAACACATGTTTGATAAAAAAAAGTAAGAAATTTCCTGGAATAGCTTTGATTAAAGATGAACCTGCACTGGTCAGACTGATCGACAATCGAGACAGCAATGACTTGTCATCCAAAGCTGCAACAAAAGCTGTAAAAACAGTCAAAAATTAATCAAACACCGAGTCATTTCTGCTTATTGATGAAGTGACAGAAATCAGATGCAGTCAGATAAATCCTGAATCATTCAGAGATTTTTTTTAAAGTTGCTGGTCAAGAATTGTTGCTTCAAAAAGTCTCCCAGTAAACAAATACAATAATGTGAAGAAACAGTGAGAAAGCTGCCTGATGGTTCATGAAGGTAGCGGAATAATCAGAAATAGCTGAGACAATCACCTGATCCTCTGACCCCCCCTCCCTGCCCACCACCACCCAAAATAAAGTACTGAGCAGCTGCAGTAAAAACCTAATGAAGCTTCACATGTTAAACTTGCATGACTGCGTATGTGCACCTTGTGACAAAGATGATTTTAAAAAGCTGCATTTGCTTAATTCTTTATTGTAGAGTTAAAGCTTTAGTTAACAAAAGAAGAAGAAAAATCAGGCACCTAACTTTGCTGGCTTGTTGTGTATTTATTGTTTACTACTGGCAGCTTGGAGAAAAGTTTGATCTGTAATCTGAATCAGAAACGTTGCACTTCAGAATAAAAAGGAGATTGAACCAAAAAAAAAAAAAAACAGAAAACAAAAAAACAGAGAACTGAGAAGTTCAAAGAATAGTAATGATTGTCTCACTGTCCACTGGCATAATGGCAGTGCCCCTCTTCATCACTAGATAGCGCTCATGCTCCATGTGTTTTCATTACCGTGTCAGTCCTCACTTGTATGAAGAAGAAAAACAATCACATAATAGATTTTTTTTAAAGACTAATTACTTCTTAGTACACAGTGATTTTTAAAGATTTCCATCAGATAGTGAAATTTTTTTCTAATGTTTTCTGTTTCATATATTTTTCTTCATTTAAAAGTATTTTGGTCTTAATCCAAAACTCATCAAATTTAGAGAAAGTAGGATTTCAGCATCTAACGCCTCCTCTGTATCTTTGCAAATTAGGCTTAATTGATTTGATTTGAATGTGAACTGTACGCAGACTGCCAGACGAGGTATTGATTATCCTTATCTTCACACTCATTGTTTGATTAAACCCCCTCGCTCTTCACTTCTCTGTCTGACTCCCCTGCTAGACAACAGATGAAGCTTTAATCTCTGTTTGTGCATTTTCTCCCTGATGATTCTCCATCCTCCCCGCCTCCTCTCTCTGACTTGAATCTTAATGTAGGGAAAAACCTTAGCAAAATAAATCTTGTGAGCCTTTCACTGGTAAATAAAAACACAAGGACAAGTTTAAAAAGATGAGAGGTTATTTGTCAGGGTGAGTCTTTGACCTAGACTTTTTTAATGAGTGCCTTTTAAAATCTGTCCTCTAGCTCAGAAAGAATACAGATTATTACATGCTCACATAAAAATGCACCCATCTCCATGTAGGACACGTTTCTCAGAGGGTATGTTATGGAAAAATCCATTTGTGTGGGTCAACATACACAAACTTGTATGTTTATAAGTGAGCTGACAAGTGTGTTACAGTGTTCTTGAATCGGTTAAAAATGACCTTGTGAGGTTCTTGCCGTTTCCACAATATCACAGTGGTTACAAGCTCTATTTGTCTCTGTCTCGCCCTCTGTGCTATCTGTGGTCTCATCGTGTTTTTATACCTCTTTGCTTCTCTGCCACACTAAACAATTCAGCCTGCAGGACAAAGACAAACAAAAGCACCACAACATCGCTTGTGTTGCCATTTTCTCTACTACATCCATGTGAATGAGGAGCTACATAATTTTTCTGCTTCTGGATTTACAGAGTATAAAAAAGAACTAGCCCTTACTGGAGATTTACATTTTGAAATACAGCACACGAACTATACATATTAAATCAGATTTATTTATAAAGCCCTTTTACACCAGCTGTAGCTACACAAAGTGCTGTACGATGTGTAAAATAGCAACAGAAACACATAAAATAAGAAAATTAAATAAAGCGCGAATACAAACAAATAAAATCAAACAGAAGTAAATAAGATTAACTCTAAGGTGGGTAAAAGCCGATAAGTGTAAATGAGTTTTAAACTGTTAGGAAGACTAGCGAATGACTAAAGGGTAAGCTGTTCCACAGTTTGGATGCACTCACATAGAAAGCCCTTTTGTATTACACTGTATTATTATGATCTTTTCTAAAACCAAAACTAAGTCAAATAGCTGAGACAGTGAGTGAATCTGCTTCCATTAGATTCAAGAAGTCAAGTATCAGCGAGGTGCTGTGAAGGAAACTCACTTGTTTATTCGAGCATCAGTAAGAGTGATTCATTATGTAATCTTAACTTTATGTTTCTTTATCTGAAGCATTCACTTGTGTTTGTACAATGCAAAGGAGGAAAGACACCTGCAACGATGTAAATGAAGGAGTTTTTCCTGCCGATCAATCTATGCAAGGTTCGAATTACACAGGGCCCCAAACAGCCAAATTAAATACATATGTATGTATAATTCAATATATGTGCACATGAATCAAATCAAATGAATCAATCAGCTTATTGTCAACAGCTCATTAATTTCAGTCAGGTGTTTTGGACTATAGGGACACAATGAAAACCTGCTGCATTGCAGAGCTTGAGGACTGAAGTTTAGGTACGCAACAAAGATATTATGCAGATAAAATAAATGGATCATCTGCATCAATGTAATGTATGAATAAATACACAATGCTGACAAATTAATGTTGCTCTACTCTTCCTTTGAATGTCTCCGACATACAGGTGTTTTCAAGGAAGCACTTTGCTTTTAGTGGGAGCCGAGCTCCCCTTATAGCTCCCTCATTATTCAAACTACGGCGATAATAATTAACATTACAGGCATTTACGTCTTTAGCAAAAGTGATAATCTCAGCAAGTTCAGCCCAGGTTCTAAGCATGTTGTGCTCAAAGAAACTGCAAAAGTTCCAAGTGCTACATCTCAGACTCCATAGGGTTCAGTTAGCACGCTAATGGTTTAGGTTGATAACAGATCAGAAAAGAAAAAGACCGAAAGATTACAGCTTAAAAGTTTTTGCTCTCTATGTGGGAGCACAGCTTAGGTTTGCCAAGCTGCAACTATGTCCCTTTGGAAGGGCAGATGTTTGGTCATGATCCACATCTTCATGTTGATTGAAAAATAAGGGCATCAGCATGAAAACCTAATAAAAGCTGCTAGAGGGTTGATGAGTTTCTGTTTCTGTGAGGTGTCCACACCTCACTTTTTGAAAGTGAAATGAGCCGCAATGTTACTGATGATTCAAGCTTGGTTGCAGTTTAATCATGAAGCACGATGATGGTCCCAAACATAAAAACAAATATATAAAAAAGAATGCCTATAATATCAATAAAGCAGCATAGAATAAAGACAAAAGGGCCAAAATGTGAGACATGATAGCAAACTGCTGTATGGTGCTGTGGTTTTAGAGAAACGTTTTGCTACTCAAACAGGAAGTCAAAGGAAGAATCATGTCTTTGTAGGTCACTGTTCAAACTGAGCCTCTCAGCGGTTTCCCTAAAGACTGCATTTCCAATTTTCTCACCTCTATCTCGGGCCTTGCGAGAAGCAGGGAAACATTAGTGCTGTCCTCCCTGGTGAGAATAGCTACCGCCTCCTCTCTGTTCTGGATGTCCACTCCATTTATCTAACAGGAAAAGAAGAGAATGAACTTCTGAACTGGTGTCAGATATTGTAAGACCCTTAGAATTAAAGATGGATTTAATTAAACTGCAGACTTCAGGAAATGGGCTTTCTTTCAGCTTGATAGTGTGGGCAGTAATATTAAATAGCAATCAGCGTAAATGCTACACTTGACTTTTGCTTCAACATTAAAAATACGCTGCAGAGAAACTGGATGTATGGTGGTAAGATGTTATTTAACACTTCAGTTTTATTATTCAGTTGGAGCAATATTGAATACCTGCAGTATTCTGTCTCCTTTGCGGATGCGGCCGTCCATTGCAGCTATGCTGTTTGGGTTCACCTAGAGAAGGCAGATGCAGTATGTTTAAAGATGAGTACAATTTATTTAAAAACTAGTAGAGTTTTAGCTTCCAGGAGGCATCGTTACCTCTCCTACATAGATCCCAAGATCCTCCTCATCATCAGTTCTGTAACACACTGTCAGACCGAGTTTGTCCTGCTGGCGAAACTTATACAACTCCACTTCCTGGTGCAGCCGGAGAAATGTTCATGAAAGTCAGACAACGGGGAAGCTTTCTTAGCCACAGTTCTGAGGTAATTAATGCACTCTCACCTCATATTCCAGCTCATCCTGCCTGTCCACTTCATGCTGAGTGATGTCAAAGTAGTCAGTGGGGTCGTAGTATACGGGCTCTGGAAAGCTGAAAAGGAGAAAGTACACATGTTGGTAATTGGAACAGCTTCTGGCTTCAAATGTGTGACAAGAAAGGCACAGACGAACACAGCAGATGAGCTCTGGTCTGATGGTTCTACTTGCAGCAGAGACCTATTAAACTATTCCCACTCACAGTTCATTGAATAGATATGGCTCCAGTAGTGGTGGTAGTGGTGGAGAGGGAGGAGGGTCGGGTGGGGGTGGAGCTCCACAGGGATGCTGGCTGCTCTTGCCCAGAGTCAACATATGCTGGAAGCTGATGTCTGTTTGGGTGCAGCTGTCCACACAGTCAGCCATGCCCATGGTTACTGGCACTTGCCCTCCAGGAGCTCCAGCTGGGCCCGCCCGCCTGCGAGCCCCCCGCTTCAGTATGTTGGACAGGACGGGGTCCCGCATGTCCAGCGCAGGATCTCCAGAGAGTCGAGTAAGCTCCTTACCGTTTACCTGAGAGGAAATACAGGGATGAAATATTTTTAAAAGTATGATTGTGTTTTGCAGAAGTAAGACATTCCACAAAAATGAACTAAAAAGATGAGAAGAAAGGAGGACAGATGGATGGACAGTGTCCCATCCAATAATATCAAACAGGCAGTTAGCTCACAACAGCAACTAAAGAAGAAGAAACAACATCCACACACTGTAAGCAGAACACAGAACACTTCCTAAATGCACCTAAGCTAATATAAAAGTGCATAGAAAATGTCAGTGTTTGTATAAAAAAAGGGAAACCATGAAAACATTTTGTGCATGAAAGGCTTCAACATCATATCAATAAGCTAAAAGCTGAATACTGAGACCTTCAATCGACCCTCTGCGTCAAAAGAGCACAGCATGTTGCCAATGCGACCCTTCTGTGGAGAAAGAACAGAGTTAGCAAAAGTTACGACTGGAAACGAGAGGAGAGGAGAGGAGAGGAGAGGAGAGGAGAGGAGAGGAGAGGAGAGGAGAGGAGAGGAGAGGAGAGGAGAG
>JBAMHX010000015.1:4965493-4989183 GCA_037177515.1 Pseudomugil tenellus
ATTATTATTATTATTATTATTATTATTATTATTATTATTATTATTATTATTATTATTATTATTATTATTATTATTGCCTAAGCAATAATAATAATAATAATGTTGTTGTGCAATATTCTGCTTTCAGTTGTAGGCTACCTTGTTGTTCCTTTAGCACTCACCTTCATTCTTCATTTTCTAGCATTCCCTGCAGGTCATTGGTATGTATTGATTTAAATGTTTGCCTCTTGTGAATGTCAGCATGTTTCTCCATGTCATTGTGAATGAAAGCACATTAGTTTGTTTAATGATGCCTGTTGCCTTGGAAACAGCCTCTTGCCTACAGCCACTGGGAAGAGAGAGAGAAAGAAGGGAGTGGCTCCAGGGCCTGGGGGTGTACAGGTTTGCTGCGTGTGTAGGTTGGTCATGCACAGAGTAAAAAAAAAATGTGTGTAAAATGCAACATGTTGCTCAAAATAGCATTTATTGTAAACTCAGATCTACAGCTGAGTTTAATCTATCAGTTTAATGGTGATAACCTTTTTTTACTTGAGGCTATAAAACGGAGTAATAATGTGGAGCATGCCAACGGGTGTGTTCTAGTGTATATGTAGTACAGGATTAATGTATAATGTATGAGTTTTGTTCCTTTAGCAAGAGAAATCAAGTGTTTATATATAGTTCAATTTAACAGCTTGTTTTTACGGCACAGATTTTTTTACAGCCTTGAGCTGCTTAATGTTGTATTTATTGCCTAAAAGCAGCGACATTTAATTTGAAGTTGTAATTATGCATATTATTTAAGAAAAACAGCTCAAAGCTGCAAATCTCTAAAGGAGAATAACAGTATGAAAAGCAATGAAAGTTATGCATTTCTCATATACTCTTTGTTTCCCCTGTTTCAGTTTAATGCACCCTATCTCACACTTTTCATAAGACCTCTACAATTCATCATATTCTGAGTGCATTTGTGGCCATTGGTTCCTTCCCAGCTTCATTATTCCATTTGCTCGCTGGTGTTATGCTCTTCTGCTTCCAGCCAGTAATGCTGTCTTAGCTGTAACATGCCACAATGTATGTAGATACTGTGGTGCCAAAGTATCTGTTTACCTAGCATAAGCATTATTCACAGAACTGCTTTGCGTACCACATGGCAACTCCTTTCCATGCTTCAAATCATTCAGCCCCACTTCGATCCTGTCACTGTGCGATCCTGCGATCACCGAACCCATCTGGTAACCACGTGCTTATGTCCATCAAAGCTGAAAGTGCTTAAATGACAAGCCTGGAGTCAGTCAGTGTCGTTACGGCCAACTCCTGTTAGATAGGATCGCTGATGCAGAATAATTCCGCTCTGCTCTTGGTTACAGTCATACCTCTTCATGTCCTCAACTTCCACCCAGGAAATTAATAAATTCCCCTGAGTTTTCATTTCATTCACTCCAGCTCTTTGAAGTGTAAACAGCATAAAATTGCCCGAATGAAGAAAAACAGTCTGACTGGCTCTCCTTGAACCATTTGCATATTTCAGGTCCCTTTTCAACTCATTACTAGCTTTCTGCTTGGACTCATTTTTCTTTCTCTTGGCATTGCCTCTGGCACCAGATGCAGCCCAGTTAACTGGCCAAGACTCCAACATGCAACAGAGACCCAGCTGAGGCTTCTGGTGCCACAGATACTAATAGTGTTGCATCGCATGCCCATGTGTGCTGAACATTTTCACATGCTTAGTAAGCATTGGACTTATTCTGGACAAGGTGTGCATCACTGAGTCACTAAACATGAACGTATGCACATCCAGATGAGCCTACTCACATACATTCTGTGGTCTCTGTTAGCAGACTGTGCTGAGGCTGTAACCGTGGCAACCTCTCTCTACTCTTTAGCCCAGATTAACAAGCCATCCATCCTACTGGTGCTGTGACTCTGCACCACACAGTTACTTTAGCTCTGCTCTCTTAGATCATATCATCCTCATCCCTGTGAAACATCATTATTAAAATAATCTGTATCAATGTCTGTGATTAACTGAACCAAAGCAGCAATTACAAGCTTTGATCAAGAGATTATGAGCAGGTTTATGCATGTAATCCAGTGAGAAGAGGCTGAATCTTTCACTTGATGTTAGTTTATATCAGTTTAATGCATTTTTATTTAAATAACAAGCTCCACTCACTGAGTTAATTGTTGCTTCTGAATAAACAATGTAATGTTATTTCATTTTATTTTGTTTACATCACAAGTGTGTAAATGTTGGTACTGATTTGGGAAAATTAGGAATTTAATAAGAGAATAAATGAGGGGTAATTTCAGATAGGAGAAATGGGGTTGTGACTCATTCAACAGTGTCATTGGGAGATAGTTAGAAAAAAGAGGGTAGACAAAAGAACTGAGACGAAGAGACAGAGAGCTCACCTGGAACATCACCCTGTATTGTTCCTCAGGCTTTTGAACCACACACATGTTGCACCCCATTGTGACTTTTGACAGGAACCCGGACGGTGCAGGTACGATGACTGATGACCAGTTTTCAGGGCCGGATTCTTTGTCTGTGGCAGTGGGAGAGCCCCACCCTCATTTGCAGGGGTTGTGGTATATAACACTACTCCTCCTCAGAGTAACACGCAGCCCACTGAAAAAGAGCAGTTTAATTGGCTGCGTCACCGCTTTCTTCTTCTTGTGCTGTGCTCACAGTTCAAATGTTTGATCCAGACGAAACGTAATTGTTGAGATTGTTTCCATTTCAGGTTAAGTAAAAAACAGCTGAAGTTTTTGTGCTTGTAGCAAATGATTCTGAAGCTTTCTTTGTTATAACAAGGAAAATTGTCGAGTGGATGTGGAGAAATGATGAGTTGCAATTGTCCTGCTGGTTTGTGCTTCATCAACAGATCCAGCAGCTATGTCAGATAATGCAGCAATTTTGAAAAAAATGGTAGAAAATACCCAGCTGCACTGTTTACTAAAGTCCAAAGCTGCACCAGAGTGCCGGCAAACCCAGCAGAACTCCCTGCTACATGCCCAAACAATGCAAATAATAAAGAACTTGCCTCAGTCCTCTTTTCTTCTCACTTCCCACCCACTATTGCCTGTGCTTTTCAAATTTGTTATAGGGACTGCTGAGTGTGATTGCAAAGATAACCAGTCTCTCTAAAAGCCCCATCAGCACCCTCTTCTGCTCTGGTCATCTACTTAAGGGTCACTTCTCAGTTTAAGCTGTTTCCTAATGTAACAATATAGAAACTTGCCGAAGGGAAAAGTCAGGTAGCACCTCTGACACTATTAGCCAAAACCTATAAGCCTCTGGCTGCACGGCTAAGATAAGGTGAATGCACACCTGCACAATTATTAAATATGACCCTTACTAAACACACACACACCATCAAATTTCTTGTAACTCAGCAGAACTGGCATCAAGGGGAAAGGAATCAAGCAGCATTTCCAAACAATGCAAAACAGCTAAAAAAAATATTAAACTGCATATTTTTACAATAATACATATATCCGACTTGCTATCATGAAATATATCAGACCTTTGATGCTCAGCTATAACATTATCTACACTGAACCTGCTGTGAGACAAGTGATGGATTATGATTAAATTGGTGACCTCTTCAGCAGTTATCAGATAAGACTTGAATCTGGAGAGCAATCAATATAAACCAGTTCATGGATGAGCTCTGCTTGCTGGCTTATTGGAGCAGTTAGGATTTCCTTTACCAAAGGAGTTTATATCTTTTGAAACCTATCGAAAAACCTTCTCTCATGCATCAGTATTTTAATTGTCCTTTTAAAGCGCTGATAAATGGCTCCCAGTCTATTTATACAGAACCCCATTTGCTTTGAGATCAGCCCCAGCCAGTGGAAGATAAGCCAAAGTGGAAGGGAACAGAATTTAAATGCAACTTTCCTTGCCCTCTGAGTCTTATCATGTTGGTTAAACCTCTATTTTTAATCCTCCAACGAGCAGTCGGAGCTGGAGAGTCTTGTCTGAAAGGTCCACCGGCTTGTGTGCTACCATCGACAAGGTGTTAAAGCTAATCCTCATTCAAGGCTTCACTACACCTGTATCCTTCCCAGAGGCTGTGTTAATCCCAAACACAGAGGATTTTACACACAGACATACACACACATCCAGGAGTGCGAGCTACATAATGAGATGCACGATAACTTGAGGAAAACAACCTGATAGTCAAACAGCCAGTCATACTACACTGAAGGTGCCAGGTGTACTCCAACTGTCATCCCCTCTCTCCATCGCCTTGTCACCTCTATCTCTCCTACATGATTGTTGCAGTGAAGTGTCTCAGATGATTTCCACTTCTCATGCCTTCAGAATGACATGTGACATGACATGATTACAAAAAAAGCGTAGTAGTAAAAAAATAGAAACAAACAAAAATAAAAGGTGTGCACGTATGGGACAAATGTCCGTCTGAAAGTTAGTCCATCTTCAGTCTGCAGCAGGAGAAAAAAAGAAGTTTAAGTTTGGCAGCATGTCCAGTTTAATCCTCCCTTTGTGCTATGGTCATTCTATCAGAAATAATCCACATTTTGGGTTTTAACATGCAGGAAAAGACTTAAAACCCTCCTGAGGACATTCCAGGTGGCTGCAGTGTTGAGCATGGCCTGTCTCGGGTCAGTGATAAATCCCCATCAGCAGCATAAGATCAGTGAAATCACTAACGGTTGATTGGAGTGTACTTCTTGCCTTCTCCCCCTTTGGCACGACAGTGAACGCACTACCCCGCTGCAGCGAGGGGAAACACAAAAGGCGGCTGCTCCCCAGCAGTGATGGAGCTCAGAGATCTGCACGAAATCAGCCTCTCCTGGATTTTACACGGGATGATTTCTCTTTTCCTCTGTCTCTCCTCCACCCTCTTGCTCCCCAGACTCAGGGATGGGCTGCTGCAATTTTCTCTAGCCCCCCATCATTTTAACCTACAGCTCATTTGCTACCCTCCCTCCCTCCCATGCTTCTCTCTCTCTCTCTCTCTCTCTCTCTCTCTCTGCTTGTCTGCAGGCAAGAGAGCGAGCACTGAGAAGTCAATGCATTTAGTCTGAGCAGGACAGAAGGAGATAACAAGCAAAGCTACATAAAAGTGAATGAAATATCAAGGTTTGGATATGTTGTACCATTCAGACACAGACAAGGAGGGTTCATCCATCTTCTGGCATTTAAGAAATTCAGTTGCAGCTTTGTATTAAAAAGAAAAGGATGATTGCACTTTTCACAGCAGTAAAAATGCCTACAGCAGGTAGAGGGCTTGTGACTGGCTGTGCATTTAGATGAGGCGCTGCCACGTAGAATGTAGAAAAGGAAAAACGGTGGTTGTGGGGGAAATAAGTGAATAACAGGTGTGACAGGACTAGTAGAAAGATGTGGAATAGAGCCAAGAGAAAAATGCAAATGACTGTGTGGGAGAGCAGTGCTAAGGCGAAGACGTGATGGAGCAATGGTGTTTCTGCGGTAATCAAAATGACCTGCTGAGGGTGGTGTGTGTGTGTGTGTGAGGGGGGGTTAAACAAAATAATATGGAGATGATTCATTTGCAATGTGCCACACAACCTGGAAGATATGTAAGAAAATTTTTTCATTCTTCTCTACATTTAGGTGCACACATTTATTTTACTGGCACATTCACTGCAGCGCTGTGTCCACATAACCTCCAGACTCTGAGATGAGACATTTCATGGGACAGAGGACAATTTTGTCAAAGGAAGTCTCTCTCCCATCTAAGACAGTGATTTATCACCTGGCTTGAAATAAGAGCAGCCTAGTTTCTTTTTCTGCGTGGTTGTCCTCTCTTTCTCTCTCTCACACACATTCAGCCTTCTCTGTTGTGATATTTGTTGCCAGCCAGGCTGAAACAGGATTTCATGGTGGCTGTGTGTGCTTCAACAGGCTTACATGTGCTTCAGCCTCAGATACTGAATGCACTCCACATGCTTAACAGTAACTCACACAAACATCTATTTGTCATCTTGCACCACGTTACAACCATGCAGCTTTAAATCTTTATCTCAGTATTAAAGGTCAAAATGTCATTAAAGTCTTAAATATCAACTGTTCATTTCACAAGAAAAAGAACAAAGTAAAGACCTTCACATCTGAACGCCCTGGTCTTGCCAGTTCACATCAATCCCCACTGTCTCGTCCAAAACAAAAGTCGCATAACCTGGAGGTCAATGCCCTTTAATTTTCCTCTAACTTTGTTCCGGCATTGCTGACCCATTTGACTTCACATCTGATAAATAATGAGAACAAATGCCAACAAAGGCAGAAAAGCGTCCGTATCTAACCTTTTTGTCATCTGTATTCTATAACAGTGAATCCATCCACATCACTGCCATACTAAGCAGGAGAGAACTGAGCCTTTTGTTTTGTAAAAGTGTTCGCCAAAAACATTATGCAAACATGAGAGAAAAAAGGAGCACTTGAGATTTGGCATAGAAGTTTTTTCAAGGGGAGTAAGAAAGAGGGAGGTGAGGGGGATGAATGGGGAGAGATTAAGGCAGGAGGGGATAAAAATATGTATAAACAAAGAAAAAAAGTCTGCTTCTTTCCACCGAGGCCTTCTTTTTCTTTAGAGGGAAGTGGAGAGCTGATAGCAGCAGTGCGATGTAATACTGTCAGAATTTTAACAGCGTTCTCATTATTTATTTACTGCTGTAAGGAGCAGACTACTACATCTCCTGCAAGAATGTTGTTTTTTTGGGTTATTTCTTTGTTTACTTGTTTTTTAGGGTGGAGACTTGTTTCTAATTCGTCCTCTGTGTCAAATTATGAGCAGTGATTGACAGATAATTTAAAATGACCTTTTGCAGGAGCTTCATTCACATTCTGGACAAGCCACCATGACAGCTGTCTCATAGCGGAGATGATGAGGACCAGGTGCCACAGAGCAGCACTGCGATGACGTGAGATGGTGACAACGGAGGACCTGCAAAACAAAGGAAGCCCTCATGCTGAGAGAAAAAGAGACTCCACAACTGGTTGTGATGTTTCTCACAGTGTAGAAGAAGTGAGCAGACCTGCTACATTAGTGGATTTTGGTTCATCCTGATGGAAATCACTCTTTTATGATCACACGCTGAAAAAGTCCAGAGATAAATTTTTCTCTGCATTTTTCTGTTGTTTTGCACAAAAATATTCAGAATAAATGTATTTTTAGCAAATGGTTAAGACATGAGGTAATAATATACCACAATAGTAAAATGGAGGGAATTTGCAACAGTATTTTGTCATATAAATTCATTTTAGTGTTTGGAAATTTGCCACTACGAAGTGGTAAAGCAGCAGATTAAAGTGTTAAAAGTTAGACTGGGCTCAACTGTGTGGATTTATGCAAGAAATAAAATGCCGATAACCACATTATTTCTTCCAATGAACATTTATGATTCTTTTTACAGATCATTGAAATCCTACAGTGAATAAATGTATAAATCTGATCCGCAAAAGGAAGAAAAATGACACATAAAGGAAATTAATAAAAATGAAATGTGAGCTGTGAAACATTTTTAAGCAATTTTTCTTTAGACTTCTCTTAACTTACATTTTATTAAACCTTAAGACTTAAATTTAATCATAATTTGCTTTAAAAAAAAACTTTTATGAGATCAATCATGAGAAAAATACTTCTTTTAAAAGAAATAAAATGTCCCTTTTTAGGGAACAGCTAGTGACTTCTTGCCTGCCTCTGGAAGATTTCACTCCTTGCATTATTTACACTTGAACACGTGAAAATGTTATTAAATTTCCAAAAAGTAATACTGTTCAATTTGAACACGCAAAAAAAAAAAAAGAAAAAACTTACAAGGAGGTAACAGGGATGTTACTCTGAGTTTGACCCTTATCTTACCTCATATTGTCTTTCATGCACAGGCTAAATAACGTACCTGTATTCTTCCAATAAAGCACAATACATTTATCTCTCACCCTGTAAAAATATTTTCAAAAGGGAGTGACTGAGTTGCATCTTTCCCCTTTGAATTAAAGGTCATTGATATAACTTTCTAGTGTATTACATACTACGCAGCAGTGGCCTCCTGTAGAAACTACATCCATGTGGTTGATGACAGTTGCTACTCTGAGGGGAAGTTTTTAGTATTATTATCATTACTGTCAATATAATTTATACAGATGTTATAATTGGCGTTGCTATTTTTAAAATTAGTATGAGTCAAAGGTTTTGACTCATACTAACCTTTTGACTATTAATGTACTTACTGTTTTTACTTCAAACTCCCTTCTGTCTCCCAGTTTAAAAAGTGACAAAGCTGTTTTTCTCCACAAGTGTTTTGTTGTTGTTGTTATGGGTAAAAGATTTGTTGTGGTGCCAGTTTTTGGTACTCAACTGCTTTCACTAGGTCTTGCAATGGAGTGGGAACCAGTCCCTTGTGCACCTGCCTCTCGCCTGCTCATTGTTAAGATAAGCTCCAGCTTTCTCGCAACATTAAACTTGAGTTATTGTAGCCTAGAAAGATCTAGATTATTCCAATCTCCTGAATCTTAGCTTTCTAATGATATATATCACATGTAGGGAGACTGAAGAAAAAACATATTTATTTGTCATCTTCCACCATGCAATGAGGAGCTTATATAAAAGAGCCTAAACATGACATTAGGATAAAATGAGTTCAGTATAAGAATTAGAGTTAAATTAAAGAATATAAGAGAAAAGTTTAACAGGTGGCTTAAACTCCTTTTACTATGGTCACGTTTCTGCTCAGTTTCTAGTTGCTGTAAAGCAATAAAGAGCCAAGCCAACCTTATTTATACAACACAGTCTGGCAGCAACTGCTGAACATAAAATAACCAAAATATTAAAACATTAAACAATAACGAGAAATGAAAAAACAGTAAAAGCAATACAACACAATAAGAACAACGTAAGCAATAAAAGCAAACTCATACTGGGTGAAACGCCAGATGGGTTTTAAGAAGGGATTTAAACCTGGACAGCGTGGACGTCTGTCCACGGAAAAGACCGTGTCCCCTCTGAGCTTCCTCCACATCCTCAAGACCTCCAGAAACAGCTGATCTGCTGAGCGGAAGGCCCAGGAGCGGGACTGCATGTATAGAAGCTCAGCGCAGTAGGGTGGCGCTTTTTTTTTTTTTTTTAAAAAAAAGTCATTTAAAGACTTAAAAACAAATAAAAGGATCTTAAAATTAATCCTAAAAAGAACAAGCAGTCAGTGCAGAGAAACAGGATGAATGTTCTCTTTCTTTTGTATTCCCGTCAGCAGGCGTGCTGCAGCATTTTGCACCAGCTGCAAATGGAACAGAGATTTGTTCAAGATACCAAAATGTAAAGCATTTTATTTCAAAATTTTCTTTCAAAATCCTGCTTTGGATGAATGTATTTAGCTTTTGCCAGTAGCCTCAGCCGGAAAAAACTAGATTTGGGCATTGCTCTGATCTGCATGTCTATATTAACATCCCCTGTCTAGTTTCACACCTAGATTTATAGCAGCCGGTTTACAATATTGTGCCTGAGGGCCCAAGTGTACAGGAAAGAACCCTACTGCACCAGGTCCGAAAGCCTTAACTTCTGTCTTCTTTTCATTAAATAAAGAAAATTTAAGCCCATCCAGGCTTTGACTTCTTTGAGACAGTTTAAAAGAAGGTTTTATTTTATTTAAATGCGAAGGTGTGACAAATAAAACCTCTTTAAAACTACTGAGCAGTGAATCAAATCTGTCACTCACACGGGACTAAAAATCTCACAAGCCACACAAGTCCTAAACAAATTAATGGCTTTTCCTGGTAATCAGAGAAATGGGAGCTTATCCCCTGTTGTCGACCCATCAAATCCTCGCTCATTCAAATGCCCTTCCCTGTATTCCCAATTCTCAGATCATCTGTTATTATTTCAGCACTGCAGGAGAAGATACAGGAAAGGGTTGCAGACGGGAGGGAACGGGGGCAAAAGATGGTCTCCGAGCATGTTATCTTGAGCAGGATTCAAAAGAAAAAAGGATGAAAATGAAGTAAAGTAGGACATAATGAGAGAGGTAAAGAACAGAAGGTGTGAAATGGAAGCACGAAGGAGAGCTTGTTGAGCAACAGAGAACAAAAGTGAAAAGATAAGTAAAGAAAAAAGTTTCAAGAGACATGAAGGGAGAAAATGGCAACAAAGAAGAGCAGTGGGTGTTGACTTTTTGCAACAGCAAAGGTGATTACCAGAGTACCGTTGGGGAGGATGAAAGCTTACGGAGAGTAGCCTAATTAATTTGACTTCAGAGTTTCCATCTCCTGCGCTTGGATGATTCTCAGTTCCAGCTCCTGCCTCAGCCTGTAGAGGAGTATTACACATGAACTCACATGTAATAACACAAGCTGAAACGCTGTATCACATTAACGCAACAAGAAAAACTGCCACAGCAGCCAAGCAAAATATTGAATTAATACCATCTCAGCATGGGCTAATTGAATTTTCTGAATTAATACATTTTATCAGAGATATTTAAAAATGTGTGTGACTGTTCCAGCTGTGACTCCTGAGGCCGTTTTCAGATCGGGATATTTCATTTCCATCAACTTTCACGGTCAATACAAACTGATTCACACACAAATGTATTTAATAATCAGTATTGTTCATTTGTTTGCTCACAGGGATACAAATGCTCAGACACATGGCATAAACAATGCATTATGAAGAAAAAACACACAAAATCCAATTAATTCCACATCCCTCCATCTCTCCCCCCTCAATGAGTCTCCATCCCCTGGAGGAGCTCACCTAATGTGATCCCCAAAGCCTTTCCACCGTCTAAACGCTTGCTTTTATGGCCAGCAGCTTTGGTGTTATTCCACTTTAGCTAAGCACTCTAACAGCTGAGCTTCAGTTTTCCAAAGACAAAAACCCCAAAATGGCCGCAACAGGATTAAATTGTGTTTTGTCTGCAGACACACCGACAACAGAAGGTATCCACAAACTGCTTTTCTTCCTGTCGGCACAAGCATTGAATAAACAAAACTTATCCCACCCAGGTGTTTCAGACATCTGCAAGCTGTGACTCTTCTCCTCCCACACACTCCTACTTATTTGGCCCCGGGCTCAGCCAAATCAATATATCATTAGCCAGTCTCTCCACTCGCCCGCTGGTCTCCAACCCACTCCTCTCTTACTCTGCCTTCACACACATTTCACACTGTTTCATGCTGTTTTTCATTCGTACTCCTTTTGGCCTCCACCTCCCCCATCTTCACTCTCCAGCTCTGCTTCTGGCCTTTTGTGTATCTCTCTGCACCCACTGCTGATGTGGAAAGAAAGTGTGAAAGAGGGGCATGAAATGATAGAAGAAGGGTTAAAGGTGTAAAGGAGGGATTTGAGCCATCAGGCAAAGAGGCAGGAGGTGCGGCAGGGCAGATGCATGATGAGGGTGTGGTGAAGGAAGAGCAGAGCAAAAGCAGGGAAGAGACGGGGAGCACGAAGGGGGGAGGGGAGCCTCGATGGCTGACTGTGAGGGTGAAATGAATGTGTAATTGCGTTGTAGTGGCTCAACCTCTGAACAACTGAGTGATGGCAGGAGCGATCCTGGAGGAGCTGAGCCTCAGGGTGTGTGTTGTTGGGTAAAAAGAGGAGGCTGTCGGTGCACAGGTGTCAACACCAGCAGGTAGCAGCATCACTCACAGCAAACTGTCATACATGCAAACAGGAGCTGGTGTGCGTAAATAAGTCCAGGAATGTAGCAGCATGTATGCAAAAGTGTTCTTTAAATTGGTGCAAAGAGTATTTTTGTACACATATTATGTGTTGTAACTAGGGATTGCCTTCTTGGACAGTTCTGACTCCAAAACAAACCACTTATTCACTTACAGCCAAACCTGGACTGCTTACCTTTTATAAAATTAGAATAAGTGCAATTCTCCTCATCCTCCCACTTCTTTTCCTTCCCTTTCCTCTGTTTCTCCACGTAGAACAACACAGGGAGGGGCGAGGAAGGGTGTAATTAAAATGGGACGGCTGTGCAGTGAAATGAAGCCAATGCAAAGACACTCATCAACCGCAAACAGGAGATATGAAAATGTGACAAGAATAGAAAATGATTGAGAGTACCGTCAAGCTACGGAAACACCCAAACATTTTTAATGTCATCAAATGCTTCTTTACATGTGCCTGGAAATAGCCTGCTTTGATAACTGGTGTATTACCCCACCTTTCTGACACACACACACATCAGGAACAAAGCACCAGAGCTCAGATTGAAGTGCTCATAGCTCCAGGACATCTAATGAAACAGGTGAGACAGCGACAGCTCACACAAGCAAGAGAGAAATCAGATATGGGTTTCTGTACCACGGCTGCTGCAGAGAGAGGGATTGGCAGGATCAGGGAGGCTGCAGATGGAGGAGTCACCTTGAGGCAGAAAAGGGGAAGGATGAGGGAAGGAACCTGGTGGCAATGCCAATTCCTATCTTTTTCAGGTCATAAGCTTGTAGATGCAAAAACATACTGATAGGTAAGATCTTTAGTCTTAAGTGAGACGTACAGCTCATGAACAAACACAAATCGATGTGATTATGTCTGTTTCTGGTTAAAAAAACTGCTGAGAACATTTACAGAGGTGATGAAACACTGGAGACAGAAGGATTCTGCTGTTTCTTTTCCTCACTGGAGGTGCAAGTGAATTAAAATAGATTCATTCCAAGTCAAAGCTTCATGAATAGACCCTCACACCCAGCTATGTGTACTTTATGAAAAATCCAAACAGTATTTTAAGCTTCTTGCTGTTCTTTTTATCAAAGTGATCTCTGGCAAGAGCTTTTTTCAGAGCTCAAACAGACAACAAACTCTAAAAGAAGAGGAGGCCGTTCCTCTTATTGTTTGACCACAGTGACATCTGTTGGTTAAATACTTCCACTGGCTTACAGGTGATTTTATTACTGCTGCCTGTGAAAGCAAAGCTTTATGATGCTTCAGCAGAGCTCCATCATTGTCCACACTTCCAAAAAGTAATGTTCTCTACTGTTCTCTGACATGTTCTGTCTTTATTGTGAACATGGATGCTGCAGCATTTACAGTCAGACCCATAAATACCAAATATTACTGAGCTAAAACTAATTCTGAGCAAAAATACTATATATGTTTGTTAGTTGTTTTAGACTTTTGCACAAACAAGCAATTAGAATAAAAACAAAACAATAAAACAGAACTCTCTAATTTACTTTTTGGACAAACTGAATATTATAAAATCACATGATGTAGCAAATCTGTAAACAACCCAGATGATGTTTAAAGCTAAACTTTGTTTTGCTAACACATCATGCTTTAGAAAGTTATGTTTTCTGTAAGAACTAAGTGTACTAAACTCTTACTGTGAGAAGTGTCACTGAGACAAAATGAAAAACTTTTTTTCAGCTGAACACAAATTCATAAAAACACAAGTGTTTCTGGGTTTTAAATCTGCTGTTTGAATTTCAGTAACTTGTAATCATTTTCCGTTAATTCAAGGGAAATGTCTGCTTTTCGACACAAGGAAGCAGGGGGCTGTGTAAATTCCTCACCCTTTCACACATGCTACTGTTAATTTATTTTCATCCCGATTCACTAAAATTAATCATAATTTTAATATTTTTTTAATAATTTGTCATTATCTTTTTTTATCTAAATGATTTTAATAATTTTTAATTGTCATTTTCTTCTTTTTTTATTTCTTTCTTGCTATATCGTTTTAATGCTCTGTAAAGCACTTTAAATCACCCTGTGTTGAATTGTGCTATACAAACAAATTTGCCTTGCCTTGCCTAAAAACAAACACAATAATGCTTCTTGTTTTGCATTTCATTTATTTGTTCAAATAAACAATGTTTCATCAAATATTTTATCTGGTAAAATCATACATTTCACATGTCTTGTTCAAAAACTAAGTGGATCTGAATCACATTTTTAATGACTTAAAAAAAAAAAGAAAACAAAACAGACATCACCCTTAACAACAGAGACATTACTTGGACATAAAGTTTTTTTGTTTTATTGCCGTTAGGTCACACTCTGACCTTAAAGAATATGTTATAGAGTGTAAGAGGTCAGATCGTCCAGTCTCCCAGCACAGCAGATTGGACCAGTTTCTGCTGCTTGATGGTAGAAAAAGGCGACCTTGAGGGGCGTCTGATCCAGAAACGTCTGCAAGCCTGAGAACGATGTGAGGACGGGACAGAGAAACAGTCAACATGACATTCCAGGGGAACTTGATGACCCAATCGTCCAAGGCCGGTCGGGGGAGCCAGATTAAGATAACAGCAATTGTTTTGTGCCAGACTGGAACTTGTTTTGTCTGACTTAAGTCTCTCAGTGGTCTTACTGGTGACTCCAAACAGCTGAATCGGGGGTCAGTTTCCACCCTGCTGAGTTATCAGCTTCTCCAAGGTGTTGTTCAACATGCAGTCAAGCTCGGGAAGTTCATCCAGTTGGTTTGGTTCTCATGTAACGCTTCAATGTTGTTAGAAAGACACACACTATAAAAGTCTCTGGTTACCAACGGTTTTCCAATCTCATGATACACCAGAAAAGCACCCATTCCAAACAAAAGGAACCCAGCTATCATGAATCCAATTATGAAGAATCTTCCACATCCTCGACATAAAGCTGTGACAAACACAACACTTTCCACTCGCCCAAGAAGTCCATCATGTAACCAGCGGCGTATGTGCCATCAGGGCACCGGGGGTCCCCACTAACATTTCTGCAGGTGGGGAAGATTTGATTAACTAAAAGACCAGCTGACAAGATCCATAGTTTTAGATTCGGAGGGGAATGAAGACAAGCTCAGATAGGTAGACTGACAAAGACTGACAAGCAGCAAAGCAGAGGGGGTAAGGAAGGGAGAGGAAAAGGGTGGAGCAGGAGTAGAAGGAGGAGAGTAAGTAGGTAGAACATGAATGGATTTTTCCAAATAGGACTCTGACTTGATTTGAGGTAGAAGACACATCATGCTGCCTTACCGTACTTTTTAAACAGCTGCATTTACACTACCAGTCGAAGGTTTGGACACACTTTCCCATTTAATCCAATGGCGGAAGTGTGTCCAAACTTTTGACAGATAGTGTATATCTGGTAAAAAATGTGAGTTTCACTTATTCATAATTTTTTATCAACACCCAAGATGGATAATTTCCTCTCTTTAAGGCTCAATTAAGGCTCTTAAAGTGCTACAATTTTCATTTTTGCTCATTTGTAAAGAGCAAAATCATTTTTTTTGGGGGGGGGGGGTCACTTAGCGACCCGGTTTTTAGCAGGGGTCAGTGGCACTCCAGAACCCCTCTCAGATCCACCTAAACCTGAAAGAAGCACAAGAAATAAGAGCAATCACTATCCCTGGTGCACATTTCCAGTATGTCTGTAAAAGCAGACAGATTTTGTGCGAACGGTGAAAACATGGATTTAACTAATGACATTAACAACGGCTCAGCTCTGGCCACATGTCCCACTGAGCATCATTAACTTCACTCTTCACACACATTAAGATGTCTTCCAGCCACGGCAGAACAAAGGAATTAACCAGGAGATGGAGTAATTACTGAGCAGACATTTGAGCAGCAGGGCCTGCTGGATGGCTCTGTCCCCTTACAGCGAGACCTTTTTATGTTTCTGACCTTCACTTCAGCTTTTATCCATGTTTACATGTCTTGAGTGATGTTCAAAATGTCCAATTTTACTCTATTTTATTTAACTGGTTATACCGAATAGACTGTAGAGTTGATTTATTAATATTTCTTTATATGAGAAAGCAAATTAATAAAGATTAAAGAAACAGTAACAGAGTCCGAAAAAAGAGCAGGATGAAGCAAAAACATGAAAGAATAAGTGTGAGTATGTGTAGAAGTCTCTACAAACACTAACATCGCATCTAAGGCATTTACCAGATAATGATAAAGGATCCATATTACATAATCATGTTCACAATTTAGACATATGATTTAGGATTTAAATATGAAATCTAACATTTAGATATTCTATTTAACATTTACATTTAAATATAAACAAGTAAGATTTCAATTAAACATTTACATCTTTGATTTATCATTTACATATATGGTTTAACATTTTCATATAAGTATTTGATTTAAATTGAATATTTAGATAATTGATTTAACATTTAGATGTAGATGTGATCAAAAACATTTACATATATGTTGAAAATGGAAATGTAACATAAAGCATTTACACTTAAATGTTTCGATTTAGATTTAATATTCATAGCAAATGTTATATTTGACATTTGCATATGTGTATGTGAAATTACATACATTAAAAATCGTAAAAATCTGGAAAATATGAGAATTGAGTATTATACAAATACATAAAGTGTTGAAAGCATTGTGCTGGGAAAGGAGGAGTTACACGTGGTTAAAATTCTATTAGGTGAGTGAATGTGTCACACGCACAGACCCATAAATTTGTTTGTTAATAAAAGTTGATGTGTCCAAAAAAAAAAAAAAAAAAGAAGATTAGTGTATATAATTGTGACACTTAAAACTTACTTGTTTGACTTTTCTCACATTAATTTAGTTTTTTTATCTATGTCACATAATGATCAATGGCCTCATAATTTTCCAACATTTCCAGTGAGTTCAGCTTATGTTCTCTTGCCTGGACGCTTCTCGGGCACAGATACTTTCTACAATGGCGACATCTGGTGGTAAAAAGCCGACACTGCAGGTTAGAAATCAACCACACCCTTTGTCCCTGCACGCTCTCCGTAGCTTTTCCAAACTTCGTGTTGATGTTGTCTCGGTGGCTGTAAAGCGGTGTAGGTAGCAACATCCAGACATCAGTATGGATCCCCACCTCCCTCATCTTATCACAGACTGCCTTATTCACGTGTTTACCTTTCTGACGGAGGAAGATTTGATCAGCGCTTCCAGCGTGTGTAAGGTGAGGTGTGACCGATTTGCGGAAGTGAGAGAAATCCTGTACTAGCAGCAAAGAAATAGTTTGAAATGTGTGGGTTTTGTTTCAGGAATGGCATGACGCTGCAGAAACTCCCTGGCTGTGGAGGTAAGTTATCATCTCAATCTGTTTTTAATACATTGGTTATTTTTTCATCAGGACCCAACAGGAGCTTGATTCAATAATCACATCCCCTTATTACATTACATCATGAAATTATTGAGCTTCCACATCAAACCACCAAAACATCTTTTTGCATTTAAAGAAAGAAATCAATCATTCACTACATACCTAAAAAATAGGAAACATTAAAGTTTTAATTACTACAATTCTAGATATCCTTTTTCAAACTAAATATTTTATTGATGTTATATCTTAGTAAATTATGGAATTGTGGAATACAACTAAGTGTATTTTAGACAAATGTTTTCTTTAAGATGCTAACAAATGAAAGCTCTTTTAGTGGATATAAAAATGGTGTAACCGCAGCAGAACACTGACCACTCTTTAAGAGCAAATGTCACTGTCAGATTTCACTCGTTCCTATCAGATACAACCTGTTTTGGGGTCTATATCAAAGATAAGTACGCTACATGTAAAAATATGTTCACATTGTAATGTACTGTATATGTAGTCGGCTGTCTTTGCCTGTTTGCTTGAGCTCGCTCAATAACCAGGAAATTTTAAGCCGGGTGGTAAATAACAACCATTCAGTTTGTTTGTTTTATTATTTTATTTTTAAAAAGCCATAAGTGAGAAAAAAAAACATCCAGATGTGTGTTTGCTTCAGGAGGATGTGTCTGGAGCGCTGGAGTTTTTGTAATCTTGCTGTTTTGGGAAGTGAGCATGAAAATCCCTCGTGGAAGAAGTACTTCCTGCGACGATCCTACCTGGAAACGAAAATGACAAAAGGCCGATCTGGAGGCTACACCTGTAAAAGTCTAAGAGGGCACAAAAGTATGTTTTCCCTTTCTCTGTTATCATAGTCTCCTGTACATGACTTAATTTTCCCGTCATGTCAGCTGTATCTTGTCCCATCAGGTAGGATCATCGGCCTGGTTTATCTGCAGGGGAATTCAAACCTTCTTCCAGACCTGTGGAACAACAGCGCCGTCGTCTGCAGTGCTTCTACTGATGGAACTGTGCGAGCGTGGGACATCCAGAAAGTCAGTGCAAAACCTTAAGCACTCATGTGCATCCATAGATTTACTGTGGATTTTCTTATTTATTTTTACTCTCCGTGACATCAGATGTGTGTATAATGATTATAAACATAGATGTTTCCAAATAAAGACATTACATTACATTACAGTCATTTAGCAGACGCTTTTCTCCAAAGCGACTAACATCTGAGAATAAGAACAACACAAGCACAAAATCAAACAGTAGAGGACATCATAGATAAAGACAAATAATAAATAATAATAAACAAATAATAACTGATGTGAAAACTGTAAGGCTTGAAGTTTAAGTGACGGCATTTTATTTTCTCAGATTTGTTCCTTTTTGCCTGTTTACTAGTTGTTTATATTGAGATTGACATTAATATGGTGCACGGCCTGTTTTCTTTTCCCAGTGTGAGCTCCTGTGGTGCAGTCCTGTGCAGAGTCCTTTGACAGGGATTATATGTGATGAGAAGCATGAAGTTGTCATTACATCAGACTTTACAGGCCTCATAAAGGTCTGGAAAGGCCAGACTGGTCAGGAAATGGCTTCCTTTGCAACTGCATCATCACACTGTACATTACTGCAGTACAACATAAATGATAATTGGTTCCTGACTGTAAGTAACTTTAGTTTTACCCATTACAGATTGTAAATTCATTTGATTGCAGTAACATGTGGTTTTATAATCTCTCTTCCAGTTTGGAAATGATCAGGGATCCGTGTGGACCCTCACAGATTTTCCTTTGACTAAAAAGTCCAGTGTAATGGTGTGTGACTCTTTTAAAGTCAACATGCTACTAATCTCACCTGACAAGAAATGGATCACTGCTGGAACCAAGGAGAATGATGATTTAAGTCCAAAGGTATGTGTGTGTGTGTTTTTTCACTGCTACTCTGCAAATAACACAGTCTGGATGTAGATATCGCATAAAAAATACACGTTGTTTGGTTGGCAGGTGATCTACACCGAGAGTTTGATCTCTCCTGAAGATGAAGATGCACTGATCCAGTCTGTGCCAGTCGCTGGGTGCCAGGCGGCCGTCTTCATCCCCACCCAGCCGGCCAGACTGGCCATCCTCCACAACTCTCAAAGTCAAAGCAGACAAAATAAAACCCTCAGCGTCTTTGATGTCGACATTAAAAAGACAAAGTACAAGTCAGAGATCCTGGGTGAGGCCCGCTGTGCATAGCGACATGTTAGCTGCATCATTAGTGAACAGTAGTGTGTCATTTGGGGAGAACAACTCCAAACACTTTGTCAAATAGTAATTTATTTAGCTTTTCTTCTGGCATGCAATCACACAGATTATTTCTAATGAAGACAAGTCAGCAATAGAAAGCCAAATATAACAGTTACCTGAATGCTTTGTCACAAAACTTTTCTTATTCACAGACTTGGATTCATAAAGATTAATTTGAGCCTCTTTAGTCCAACAGGTGGAGTCATTCCCCCTGGAACTAAGCAACAGATCTGCAGAAATCCTTCTTGAGGCCAAGAGCAGCAACTGCATTGTGCTGGCAGCTGAGAAGACGCTGTGGGTTTACTCGCTGAAGGGAGCTCTGCTTGCTAGCTTTAAAGATCACATTATGCCCATCTCCTCCATATGCGTGGTAGGTTGTTTCCTCATTTAAAGCTGTAAAATCACCTTTAGCTGGACAGTTGGAGCAGTTCGCCACACTGTGAGGATTTTTAGAATTCATGCTGCCAGGAGGCAACCACTTATTGGCCAGTTACAGGACTGGTTTTTTTTGTTTGATTGCCTCAAACAAGTGGCTGTACCTATTTTTTCTCCACAGATTTGGGAGGGGGTTTGGGGAGAGATGTGAACTTAAAACAGAAATTATTATATCCCCAAACAGAGAGTCGGGGACATTACGGTTTTGCTGCAGATCCTTCGCGTTGAAGCAATAACTTGAGCAATATTCAGTTTAGGAGAACCTGAAAACTGTTTTGGCTCTATCTCAAACTATTCATCCCATCGACCTCAAATAAAACTGCACATAAAAGGTCATGAAGATGTGTCACATAATGACCTTATACCTGAATGTTTCTATATCTGTATATGTATTTGAGGATTAGGGAAATTGAAGATTGGGGTGTTTGGGGATATACCCCTAACTGTCACCTAATACAGCAGAATTTCTAGTTTCCTCTGCCAAGCAGGTTAAGTTTTAGGGAGAGTTTGTCTGTCTGTGAGCAAGATAACTAAAAAAGTTATGGACAGATTTTCATTAAATTTACAAGAAACGTTTGAAATCAGACAAAGAACAAATTATTACATTTTGGAGGTGGTCCAGACCACCGTCTGGATCCAGGAATGTTTTGAATTATTCTTTAAAATTGTGAGATTATAGGAACATACTTATCACATGTCTTGGTGGAGGATTGCTCTCTCTGGGTGCTTTTCTAGTTTTCTATGTTGTTGATCATAGTTTCTAGAAAAAAGGGGAATAAGCCTTGAAAAAATAAATAAATGGCAATCAGTGCATCATTATATTGCATTATGTTCATGTTTGCAGGATAATTTTCGTGTGGTGACGGCATCTTGGGACCTCTCTTTGCGAGTGTTGACATGGAGGAACGACAGAGATCATGGCCTGACCTTAGAAAGTCAGTACCATTTACTCGGAGGCTCTCACACGATGTCCAGGTACTGGATGTTGAGCTTTGTCAGTGTTTTTGATATATCAACAGCAGCCATATTTGTCTCAAGACGTTACTAATAGTTCCTGGCCATCTGAATTAAAATGTTTTCTCTGTATTTGATTTTATCAATGTTTAATCTGACGTGTTCTTGTTACTTTCTTGTAGCGGCTTCACCCATGTTGCCTGTGACTACTCCAGTATTGTGGCCTCAGTACAGGGAAAAGATGGGAAAGATGTCCTTAAAGCCTACTCTTTTACATCCTGAGCCTCACAGCCCCATATAAAGTCCTGCATAAAACTTACCCTTTAAAAGGAGGAATATGTTATTTTATCATGAACTGTTTGCCATACAAGTCAGATATGACGATCTTCGCAAAACATACAAGAATGTAACATGTAATACAATGAATAAATAGTATTGTACGAGGAAATCGATGAAAAACCGTTTGAACAACCTTGTTAAGACATCATTCTTTAGGAATATCCACCTTATTTCAGGGGGTGCTATTGTAGGAACGATTATGGGTACAACTTTCTGTCGTACACCGGAAGTAACTATTCTATTGGCTAACCAAGGTAGAGGCGCAAAGACCAGGGATTATGTGAAAGTAATTTGGAGTCAATTCAGTAGATAAAAGTCCTTTTTTTGTTTTGTTTGCATTTATTTAACTATAGATTTTGCTAAAAATGGCCCTGAGAAGTTCGAATACCTGCCGTTCTGTTCATGGCTACATGAACTACCAGACCGAGCTAAATCAGTGGCTACAACACGTGTATCGAACACAAAACAAAAAACGTGTTCCTGTGAGAAGCCTTCCTACAGATGAGTAATCGAAAAGAATGGGGCTGAAAAATCTAAACTGAAACAGACCACCCAAAACGCTGTGCATGCTCATTCCACTTTGTTGACAAACAGCCAACGATTTTTCCTACAATTATTCCACCAAACCTGTCGAGTTGTAGACAGTACACCATTTACTACTGGTACAATGAATGAGAAGTACTTTTACTGTGTATTTTTTCTCTAACCCATTGTTAGAGTGCCTTACACACAAAAATAAAATGCATTCTTGGCTAACTTTGCATTACAGTAAAATCTATTTTTTTCTCATAATTAGTCCATCAATGCTGTATAGTTATACACAGTACACCATATACTTTCATGATGTATAAACTGTATTTAGATTCACTGTTAATCAAGGTGCTGCACAGTACAGTTGCCAAAAAAGTAGTGCTGTTAGAATGTTTAATGACAAAAATTTGATATAAATGACTTAAACCAACTCTGAATTGATTATGATTAGTTTTTTCATATCTAGCAACTCCCGTATTTATGAAATTTAGCTGCAGAATTTTCGAGGTTTAGTTAGTTAGAAAAAACCCACAAAAGATTATTTTGATAATTATTAGAAACAAACCGGGTATTTCTTTCTCCAAGAGTGGTTTATACTCCACATTTCCATTTTTATTGCTCCAACTTATAAATTATAATAAATGAGTAATTTCATCATACCTAACTTAAATCTGTTTGGTTTGCAAACTTGCTTGTTACATAAACGAGTTTTATCGTCCCTATAAATTAAAGCCACCCCTAAACAAAGAGCAGTGTACACCTCATAGACTTACATGTGCTTCCCTTGTTGGCACATTTACAGCCCCCCGATAAATAAAAAATAACACATAACATTACCCACAATCTTTGGTAAATATTATGTGTAATTCCTAAATCCCAGCTCTGGAAAGGAAATACAGAGATTAGTCTTTCCACGATAGGAAACAAAGCTGTCCTTGTCCATCGGCGCAGACCAGCTCGCTGGGTTTTTGTGAATTCACCTCCAAAATCTGGACAGGACCTCCACACACAAACATCCCCACCTGAAATAAGAAAAAGAAAACACATGTAGCTATACAGCACAAGCTACAAGATTTGTCTTTGTTGTAATTATTTGTATTAACTCTAGACTTATGTTTACTTTAGCTAACCTATTCATACATTTATTATATTCAGACCAGACAGGACGAACCATGAGATAAGACAGACCTGGAATGATGTGCCTCAAAGAGAGGACCTTTGTTACAGAAAGACTAGGGAGGATGTTATTCTCTCACAGGTGCCGATGGAGCGAGGAGAACGTGCGAACTGACTCAAGAGGCTGCCGGACGCGCAAAAATACACACATCCATTTGTAGTGCACCAACATACAAACACATAGCCACACGTAAGTGTCTCAACAGGCACATAGACACACGTATTATATGTGATATAAAAGGAGGTCTTGGCTAGGCTAAAGCGGGTCTCTTCATGTTGTGCTTGGAGGCTCTGCGCACATTGGTGCAGAGATTAGCAGCTAAAGACTACGAACAGACCTCCTCTTGAGAGATATGTACAATTTTCTGCTTTTTCCTCAAACAAAGAATTGTCAATTGAAATAGCATAATTCTGGTGTTTGTCTCTTTTCTTATAATGCTGAATTAAACCAACATTGCTCCTTCTGATATTTTAAAAGGAACCAAAAAATACTTCATCTTACATAAATAACATCAGTTCCTGGTTTTGACTGTTTTTATAAATACAAATTTGAGAAGAATAAATCATTGCAAAGTGCCGCATGCCTGATTTTTGGTGTTTTGGTCCCACAGCTTCACGGTGCTGTCGTAGGAGGCAGAGATGATGACGCTGTCAGTGAGTCTCAGCTCACTGATTCTGTCTCTGTGAGCCTAATGAGAAAACATCAGTATTAACTACATTTGTGCTTATTTTGCAGAATTATATCCCCGAGCGCAGAGTGTCGGGGATATAGTGGTTTCATCACGACCGCTGCTGCAGATATGAGCGTGATAACTTGTGTTTTTACAATTGGAATTTAGTATTCAGAGTACCTGTTTAGGTGGTGACCACAGACCACTTCTCTGTTTCAATCCTTACTATGGGGTGCCAAGTGTAAAAATTCAGCAGTAATGTCATTGTTGACATGTTTTCCTGATTTATCTCACTTTTCTTA